>JANAVB010022596.1:10893997-11198307 GCA_029216955.1 Iris pallida | reverse complement strand
ATTCACAACATTGGAAGATAGCGTAACATACGCTATTCATTAGTATACGCTATCTAGCGTAACTTACAACTTGGAAGACAGCGTAATCTACAGTTATTCATCGGTGTACGTTAGTTTTCAACACAGATTTGTACTAAATAGAGATTCTTGAATATCATTTTCATTGAGGCACTGATGGCCTTACAAAAAAAAAAGGAGTGCAACAAAGTCACGCTCTATTTTCCAGAGCGACTAAGCTTGACGCCTAACTCTTCTACGCTTTGGACCCCCATGCAGTGTAACAGAGCAACGAACATTTTATGCTTCTCCGCGAGGCTCCGTCCATCAGAAGAAAGGAGCCGTCCAGACCAAAGTAGCCCAAGAAATTCTTGGCTAACTGCATGGGGTCATCTTTGAACTCGATGACGAAGGGCTCCGGTTCTTCGCCCCCAAAGGTGGGATCACCATAGGCACAGAAACCCAATTTTCGTGCTTCTTCTTCAGCAGCTTCCTTTGGAGTCATGGTTACAAGAGATGAATGTCAAAAAAAATTGAATTCTCTCAGTTTATAATAGAGCTTGCTGGCTGTTCATATTCTTCCATTAGATTCAATCAATCTCGAAAAATGAAGAATCATCATGACATTTAATAAATTCATTTTGCATGAACAGAATTAATGCCAGCGTGTTAGGACTCATTCCCACTTTCTGTTCAAAGTAATTTCGAACTTTTGAAACTCATAAAGTCCGAAAACTTTGAAGGGGGTCTTGTAGGATGTGGAAAATTATGACACGCTGTCATTTTAATCCATACTCTTAAAGACAGATGTCAGTTGAAGCCATACGCTCAAACAAAGTCACACTCTCAAGGCCATACGCTTATCAAAAGCCATACGCTCAGTGGATATTTATTATTTCTTCTTAAAATGACAGCACAGCATACACTAAGTGAAGAATGAATCTGACGTCTCGTCTTTCGTGTAAAGATAGTGGTCATGAAAAGAGCAACCGTCATTTAGGATTTTGAAGAGTTGGTTTTGTCTTTTATGAGGACAGCTCAGCAGATCATTAATGCAAAGGGCATCATTACTGTCAATTCTGACAGTCTGTCAGCCGTCATATCTGCAGTCACGACGCTCGAGAAAATCTTTTGACAGTTTATTAGAAGATATGGCGTATCAAAGAAGATTGATGATAGCCACGTGGCCACTTCTCCAGTGAGCGTATGGACCTCACATGACTCCTTCTTCACCCAGCCAAGTGAGCGTATGGACCTCACATGACTCCTTCTTCACCCAGTCAAGTGAGCGTATGGACCTCACATGACTCCTTCCCAGCCAAGTGAGCGTATGGACCTCACATGACTCCTTCCCAGCTAAGTGAGCGTATGGACCTCACATGACTCCTTCTTCACCCAGCCAAGTGAGCGTATGGACCTCACATGACTCCTTCTTCACCCAGCCAAGTGAGCGTATAGACCTCACATGACTCCTTTCCAGCTAAGTGAGCGTATGGACTTCACATGACTCATTGCCAACCAAGTGAGCGTATTAGCTTTATATGATTCTACGCTGTCCAAGTGAGCGTATGATTCTTCCTCAAAGGCAGCGTATAGCAGCAGTCGTATCCAGAATGACTTTTCAACGTACAGTTAACACACGTTCTTACGTGTCCTGCACTCAGTTACCCACTTCTTCAGAAGTTATGCAACGTGGCAGTCATGCCATCAATCTCTCCTGAATATACTCCACTATTTTTCAACCGCACGCTAATGTGTCTCCATCAGATTTTGCCACGCGTCCCTGCAGTTATGCACACGTCTAGTAACTGCCTGAGCGTATGCTTAAGGACAGTTATCCTGAACTCTATAAAAAAGAGTTTCTTCATCTTCATCAAGACTACAACTTTTGTCAGAGAGAACATAGAGATTGCCCAGTTGCTGTCCAAGTTCTTCAAAGTTCGAGTGTTCTTCATCGCATCGTCCAAGGGATAAAGTTATCGTCTTCTAGATTAGATTCCTACAGTTGTAATTTTCTCAGATACAAAATAAATAAAGTGAATTTATTTATGGAAAACAACATGGATAGCCCAATAATGGATGATTCTATGAATGCCCATAACTGGATGATTCAGGAAAGACTCTGTGATCATGAGAGTACATGTCACAAGTGATCAATGAACCGTGAAGCATAGTGATACACCATGTAAGTGAAACGCACAGAACATGTAGTATACGTTGCTCCCTTAGGGGATAACACCTCAAGAATGGATCCATATAATACTAATCCGTGTGACCAACGTGATAGTATTAAGTAAAGTAATTTAAAGCAGGAAGATAATTCTAAGCAGGATATGAAATGATCAGAGAATGTACTCGTCTGGTATCTGAGTGTCCAACTGAAAAGTACTGTCCGAGGAGTAGTGTCTGGCTCCTATTCAGAACAGCACAAGTCACAACAAGTCCAGAATGGTAAAATGAAGCACTACAATTCATTCTACATGAATCTAGGTCAAACTAGGCCAAAGTCAACTCTTGGTCAACTCTGGTCAACCCTAGAAGTCAAACTAGGTCAACTATGGTCAAACTAGGTCAAACAAGTCCACACTTGGTCAAACTAGTCTACACTAGTCTAGTAAGTCTATTCTAGGTCTAATAAAGCTGTACAAGCCTAATCTAGGCTCACTAGTCAAACTGACTCACATACAGGCCATAGGCTATTCTACCTAGGCCAAACCAACACATACATCATGCCAAACTATATCTAAACAATACACTATTTATATGTTTACATAACCTAATACATACATGTATTTATGTATATTACATATATAGTAAATACACACATTACATTATATATACATACATTACCTATTAGCAAGTATTTACATAGGAGAATAGGATATATATATATATATATATATATATATATATATTATATATATATATATATATAGAGTGGGTAGAAAATATAGAGAGTGTGAAGAGTGAAAATGGTGTCAATGTGTTGTGCTAAAGTGTGTGTCAACATGATGCATGTGATAGGGGTTTATAGGATAGGGTGTTGTGGTGGGTGTTGTGTGAGAGGGAAAAGTGAGTGAGAGAGGTGACAGTGTGTGAATGAATGTGTGCAGGAATTCAGAACAGTGAGTGAGAAGGAGGAAAGTGTGTGTGTGTAACCATTGTGTCAAACTTAGGTGTCAATCCAAGCTAGGTGACAGTGCACATAGCATAAAACAGATTTTTAATATAAAATTAGAAAGGAGAGAATAGATATCAATACATCAACCAAACTCAGATTTTGTGTATAGAGGACTTGTGTGTGCAGTGTGGGAATCAAGAGGGGACCCATTCTAATCTCAGGTCCCAGATGAACTCAAATTTGAGTTCATCAAATCAGGAAAAAACTTAGCAACTGTTCAGGATTTATCAAAACAGTCCACATCCCATTCTCAACCTCATTTTCAAACCCAAACATTCACCAATTCAAACCAAATCAACATACCACTAGATCACATGTAGGTGTACCTATTAGGATTTTAAGCTACACAAACTAACAACATATAATGGTTAAAATTGATGACCAAAATCGAGATTAAAAACTGTAATTTAGAACAGTTGATAAAACTGATATTGAATATCAGGATATATTTGGGAAAATGGAAATTAACCAATAATTATAAACTAAAATACCAATTTAAAGGTTGGTAAAGTATAAACACATTACATACGTGTTGTGTGATGAGTTTGTGTCCACCAAAGTGGACACAAACGTGTCCAGTCCAATTAAACCCAAAATGGGTAAACTGGGCACACATACTGGACAACATCGTACGGGTGTGCACGCGTCGTGCACCCGACACAGGCCAACCTAGAAAACTCGGTCGCCACCAAGGTGGGGTAAACCTACTGAGTCTAGAAAACTCAGATGCATAACCGTCGACCGTCCTGCCTCCTTGCTTCAAGTTGGTAAATCTCGTCTGTAGGTCGTATCGAGCTACAATATCGAAATACTTCGTCTGGAATCTTTCTCTAAACACCGCCCAAGCAATGGGTGCCACTAATCCCATGGCCTGTGCCTCCCGCCAACTGTGAGCTAAGTCCAGCAATTGTAGCCGTACCACAACCACTTTCTCATTCTCAGGTGTTCTAGCTGCTTCCAGAATCACCTCGGTATCCGAAGCCAAGCGTCTGCAGCAATCGCATCTTCGCTACCGTCGAAGAATGGAAGGTTCAAGCGCTTGAAGTTGTTGGCTGCGTTGTTCCCTGGATGACCGCCTCTGGTCAAAGCATCTGCCACTACCTGGTGCAAGGCGTCCCCTCTACGATCCTGGGAAGCTATCAAGGTCCTGATGAGACCTACCAAGGTACCATCGTCAGGCTCTGCAGGCTGAACGGGCTGAACCGGGGGCTCTCCTCCAGTAGGTACAACTCTGGAGGTTACTCCGAAATGCTGGGATTGATCTCCGGGTTGCTGGTCCACGTGAAGTGCTCCACCTTGCTGATCGGCGGGGTCAGGTACAGTGCTGCTGAAGAAGACGACACAGAAAAACAATAAGGAAGACCAGGACTTAACGATACAAGCATATGATCAGGGCAAGAATCTCAAGGATTTGAAAATACGAGCAGAGATCAAGGGCGAATACTGATTGAGACATCTATTCGGTAAACCCTCATATTTCTTGATTGATGAGACCTGCATGGGCCACCACTTAACCATGTGACGTCCCAGAACCAGGATACTGGAGAGCGGGGGCGTACATAGCCAGCTACATATATTGAAATGGAATCCACCTCGGTATACGGTCACGGCTGTCTAGATATGAGGGTTTACTACAAGCCAACGTCTCTTAAGGTCAAGCCTATTGTCTCAATCTCAAGCAAGTAATATAGTTCAAGATGTTAGATCACCAAACATACAATAAAAGGCATCCCAAATATTACATATTCAGTTGATCATGAAGCTAGTCATGCAAAATGCGAGTATTAGCAAGAGTTAAGTCATACATGATCAACCCTAGGATTTGTTAATCATGTTACAGCCCGTAGGCAGACAGTAAGTAAATTTGCATCGAGCTAACAGTGCTCGTCGGCTAAACGCCTCAAAAGAATAATTTATAATGGAGTGAGTGAAACAAAATGGAAAACCCACTCGTAGCCTGGGTTTCTTCTAGTCGCCACCATTGGGCTGGAAGTTCGGTAGATCCTCGGGTGCTGCTCCGAAATCTGACCACACAAACCAGCTGCTTCAAACCCCAGAAAGAGAAAGTGCCACAAAGGAGACCACGAAATGAGAACAAAAGCTAGCATATCATAACATAAGAAAATGGAAGAAAAGTACAAGTAATGAAAAGTACTGCAGGACAATAAACAACTAGGGACATGGAACCATTTCGGGAGCCAGATTACAACCCGTAAACCAAACAAGGACCGGGGTTGTAACCCTTCGCCTGAATAGCACTTATCTCTATCCATTTATTGTTAAAGATAAGTAAGACAATCATGTACAGGAGTACCAGGGTACAGGGACTTAGACAAGACTTGGACCAGGCTAGACATCATCCATTCACAAGCGGTCAAGCAAATACTATGGCTTACTACTTAACTAACTAGGGTTATCACAAGCCTAATTACTAACAAGATGCAAGTGAGAATTTCCCAGTCCTAAGCCCTGCAGACTATCTAGTTATCCTTCCGCGGGGTTGAAAGTATGGTTTGGTACATCGCCCAGGAGACGATATACCCTTAGGTGACTTAGAGGTGCAACACATGACAATGTGCTGGAAATGTGCTCTACTCGTCGGTAAGCTACAAGTCCATTAAGACGCCCAAATAACGAGATTGCTTGTGACTGGAAATTCTCCATGTTCTAGTTTGATCTAATCATTAGCCTAATCCAATTTAGTATGAGTCCCTGACCGTGGTACCCAATTGTTGGCCCATTGGTCATATGGTCAAACTGATTTTAATAATTGATCAAACTCTGTCTCGATATATGAAGCTAGTCAGGATGTATCGGACTCTTTGACATGATCAAGAACAGCTATCTACACAGTTCAAGACCGAAGCAATGTTTGCCTGTTCGAGTCTGTATTTCTTTGAGCAATGTATTTTTCATTTTATTGAGTCTAGGAATACATTGTACACCGAGTCGTACTGGCAAATAGGCTATTTCAAAATGATTTCAAAATATTTTTAAAATGTCCTTAGTTTTGAAAAACATTCATATTAACAAAAGCTTCAAAAAGGTTTTCAAAAATCCCCAAAAATTATTTTTAAAAACCTAACCTAACCCTGATAGAACTCGGCCAGAGTTCGGCCAGAGTTCGGTTAGTGGCCGTTTTAATTTTTGAATTCTTCTGAACTTGGTCCTCCTGCAGTTACGAATTTGACCGAGATTTTCTCATAGAGTTCTGCCCGAATTCTGCCCGAATTCTGCCAAAATTCTGTCTTTGGAACTCCTATAAAGAGAAGGATTTCGATCATTTTAACTCACTCATTCACTTTCAATCTTCTCTCTTCTAAAAGCTTTCAGTCTTCCAAAGAGTTTTCTCGAGCTTTAAATTTCAGATCCCAAGCCAATTACAATCCTCTAGTCGATTTGCCAGTGCGGTGCGGTCTAGAAGTTTCTGAGTGATTGTAATCAGAAGGCTTGATAGAAGAATACCTCTTCACAATTGAAGTTGGACGAGTTCTTCGTATCAAAGCTCGCGTTGTAGAAGTTGCAAGGACTTCGTAAGAAAACTTACAATTTTGCCAATAGTGGATTCAACTGGTAGCAAGAGTTCTACCGACTGGACTAGTTCTCAATAGAGGGAAACCAGTATACATCGCTGTCTTTGCGTTTGCTTTCTTATCTCTGCCTTTACATTATTTAGTTGTGATTATTATTCTGTGATCTTGCTGCTAACATTTTTTAATTAACATTATTCCGCTGCCAACTCTATTCACCCCCTCTAGAGTATTGTGCTTTACGATTTCGTTCCTACAATTGGTATCAGAGCGGGTGTTACAGGTAAAGCAAGGTAATATTGCAATTATTTATTTATTTAACTAATTGTTATATAGATCACAACACAACACATGGCAACTGTGAAATTCACAAGTGAAGGCCAGGCCACAAACCGATCTCCACTGTTTGATGGTACGAATTATACCTATTGGAAAATACGGATGAGTTTCTTCTTGAAATCACTTGACTTTGATTTATGGTCTATTGATTGATGCCTATCAAAAGCCACCTTGTATAAATATTGATGGAGTTTTAGTTAAAAAACCCCATAACAGATATACATAGAAAAAAAGAAAAAGGCCAGTCTTGACGCTCGTGCTATTAACGTTCTATTTGTGCTTTAGACAGAACTGAATTTAACAGGTGTCTATCTGCACAACTGCTAATGAAGTGTGGAAGCTTCTTGAAGTCACACATGAAGGCACGACTCAAGTCAAAGAATCAAAGGTCAGCAGACTTACTCAAGAGTATGAGGTGTTCAAGATGAAGCCCAACGAAACAGTTACTCAGATGTTCGAAAGATTCTTGGATATTGTAAATCCTTTGTCCTCCCTAGGCAAAGATTACAGTAACCATGAAAATTCGTAAACTCCTGCGAGCACTTACCAAGAACTGGATTCCAAAGGCTACTGCAATCATTAAAGGGAACGACCTCACAACTATGTCCCTCGAAGTACTCATGGGTAAGCTACTCACTCATGAACTGGAGCTACAAGATTTTGAAGAGCCTACACTAAAGGAGAAGACGATCGCCTTCAAGGCTCAGCACAGAAAAGCTGCTGAAGGTGACTCAGACAGCATGAATCTGATGCTGAAGATCAAGCACTCCTAGCAAGGAAATTCTAAAGATTCATGAGATATGAGAAGAGAGCCAAAGAAAACACAGCAACAACTGGTATCAAGATGATGTTGTCTGCTATGGCTGCAAGAAGAAGGGACATATGAAGAAGGATTGTCCTACAAACTCATCATCAAGCAAGAAGAGCAACTGGTATGAAAAAGGAAACCTGAAGAGATCAACATCACGAAAGTATGCAAATACCAGCATATGGCATGAAAGTGAAGCCAGCGACTCAGAAAATGAACAATCAGAAGACGCTGCAAACGTATGCTTTATGGCATCCGATCAGGTACCTACTGAACCTGTAGTTGATACATATGACTTTACCTTTGAGCAATTAGGAGATGCCTTCAGTGAACTGATAAGTGATTACAGGAAACTGCGTAGCAAATATCAAACCTCTAAGAAGGTACTCAAAGAGTACAAAGGTGAAATAGGAAGACTTTTCGACCTACTAGCTGAGGTTAGAAATAATGTTAGTGAGTCTGGTGAGCTTTCATCTGTCAAGCTCCTATTACACGAGACTACCAAGTCATCTGAAGAGAAAGACAAGATTATTGACCAACTGAAAGAAGAACTTTCTAAAAGAAGAAAGTCTTCAATGTGCACAAGTCAGAATGGAAACACTCACTTCTGACTATACTAAGTTGTATGACACTTCCAAAAGATTGGAATTACGTTAGGAAAACAGCCTGAGACTGCTGCTTCCTACCCTAACACGTGTCACTTACCGAATAATTAGAACATTCCCAAACCAAACTGTCAGACCTAACTATATCAAACCTTTACCCCAAAAGGTTAAGCCCAAACAGGATTATAGGTATGCTTTCTTCTATACTAGAAAACCTAAACCTACCAACCATGCACACCACTCAGATTTCAACACTCAACATGCTAAATGTCATTATTGTGGCCTCATTGGTCATATTTCTCCTGCATGTAGAATCAAAAAGCTTGTTGATTTAAATATTTATGCTTGGATACCAAAAGCTAACATTTCAGGACCCTACAAGAAATGGGTACCAAAATTTTTATCTGTAAATTGTTTTGTAGGTGGAACACCCTTCACATACTAAAAGCAAATGGATCCTCGACAGTGGTTGTTCACGACATATGACTGGTGACGCTACATTATTTGCAACACTGTCGAAGAAGAAGAGGAAGGTTATGTTTCCTTCGGTAATAACTTGAAAGGGTATATCATTGGTATCGGTGATGTTGGTAAGTCTCCCTATCCTGTGATTAAGGATGTCTGTCTGGTTACCGAGTTGAAACATAATCTACTCAGCATATATTTAGCTGATCATGGTTATGGCATCAACTTTGGCAAAGACAAATGTACTATAGTTGATAGCTCAACTGGTAGTACTATCTTTGAAGGTATCAGGGAAGACAACATATATGTTTTCTATTTGTTGGAAGAAACTAACATTTCAGGTAGATGCTTAATGGCTAAAAGTGATGAGAGTCATCTGTGGCATATGAGACTCGGTCACGCAAATATGGACACAATCTCAAGATTATCCACGAAGAAGCTAGTACGCAGTTTACCGGACATAACATTCAAGAAGGATTCGGTATGCACCCAATGTGAAAAGAACAAAGCTACCAGATCCACATTCAAGTCAGTAAATGCAGTATGTACTACTAGACCTTTACAATTGCTACATATGGACTTATTTGGTCCTAGCAGAGTTCCTAGTCTCGAAGGTAAGCTATATGCTTTTGTAATTGTAGATGATTACTCTAGATACACGTGGGTATACTTTTTGACACGCAAGAATGATGCATTATCCGAATTTGTCGCCTTTTGCAAGAAAGTACAGAATGAAAAATGTTACATGATCACTCGTATTAGAAGCGATCATGGTGGCGAATTCGAGAATGCAGAGTTTGAGCAATTTTGTGACACACACGGTTTCGTACACGAGTTCTCCTGCCCTAGGACTCCACAACAAAATGGAGTTGTGGAACGTAAGAACAGAACACTATCCGAAATAGCTAGAGTAATGTTAAACCAGTTTAGTCTACCCAAATATTTCTGGGCTGAAGCTGTCAATACAGCTTGTTTTGTTCTCAATATAGTTCTAATTTGACCAAAATCGAAAAAGACTCCATTTGAGTTATGATTTGATAGAATTCCATCAGTTTCATATTTTAGAATATTTAGTTGTAAGTGCTTTATTCTTAATACAAAGACAATTTGGAAAAGTTTGACGAAAAGACCAATGAAGGTATATTTTTAGGTTATGCGGCCAAGAGCAAAGGATACAGAGTCTTCAACAAACGAACTATGATCATCGAAGAATCAATCAACGTCACCTTTGATGAACTGAATCAAATGACTATCGATGACAATGACGAAGATCTAACTGTACCAAGCTCAACACTAGCTGATTCTCAACCAAGCTCAGCACTAGCTGATCCTCCTAGAGAAGATCCAGGAACCAGCTACCTCCAGTCTGCCGAAAAGATTAAAATTTACGGCCGATCATCCAAAGGATTTGGTAATTGGTAATATTACCAAAGGTGTAAGTACTCGTACATCCAGTAGAGATATTGTTTCTAGTGTTGCATTCATTTCACAGCTAGAACCCAAAACCATTGATGAAGCATGTAGTGATAATTTTTGGATAGATGCTATGCAAGAGGAATTAAACCAATTTGAACAGAATCAAGTTTGGGAACTTGTTTCCAAGCCTATTGATCATTCGATCATTGGCACCTGTTGGGTATTCCGAAATAAACTTAATGAGAATGGTTTAGTGACTCGTAATAAGGCTCGACTCGTAGCTCAAGAATATAATCAGGAAGAAGGTATCGACTACGATGAGACTTATGCCCCAGTTGCGAGATTAGAATCCATTCGCATGTTATGTGCATTTGCATGTTTTCATAATTTTAAATTATTTCAAATGGATGTCAAGAGTGTATTTTTAAATAGTTTTATAAAAGAAGAAATTTTTGTAGCACAACCTCCAGGTTTTACAAATTTTAAAAATCCTGATCATGTTTTCAAGTTGAAGAAAGCTTTATACGGTTTGAAACAAGCCCCTTGTGCTTGATATGATCGTCTAAGCTCCTTCCTACTTGACAACGGTTTTTCAAAAGACAAGGTTGACACTACACTTTTTATTAAGTCTTTTAATGGTAAGCTTCTCTTAATACAAGTCTATGTTGATGATATTATATTTGGATCTACTGATGAATCTTTGTGTCAAGAATTTTTTAAGTGTATGCAGAATGAGTTTGAGATGAGCATGATGGAGAGCTGAAATTTTTTCTCGGACTGTAAATCAAACAAACTGACAATGGGACATTAATAAATCAAGCCATGTACACAAAAGATTTGCTAAAGAAGTTTGATCTGGACAATGTCAAACCTATTGGCACTCCGATGGCAACTTCAACAAAGCTTGATATTGATGAACAAGGCAAGTCGGTCGACACACGTAAGTATCGAGATATGATCGGTAGTTTACTTTATTTAACTGCTAGTCGTCCAGATATTATGTTTAGTGTTTGCCTGTGTGCACGTTTTCAAGCTAATCCAAAGGAATCACATTTGTGCGCAGTTAAGCGTATCTTTCGATATCTTAAGGGCACTTCTTCTGTTGGCTTATGGTATCCCAAAACTAAGTCCTTTGACCTTATTGGTTATTCGGATGCAGATTTGCTGGATGTAAAGTTGATAAAAAAGTACCAGTGGCACATGTCATTTCTTAGGCAAAGCTTTAGTCTCATGGTTTAGTAAAACAAAATCCTGTAGCCCTATCAACAACAGGGCTGAGTATATCTGTAAAAACCCTAAATTTCTACCTTTTTTTTTAATTTTTGGTACTGATTTAAAATTTCGTATTGTACGTCGTGCGCGAAAGTTCATTTTTCGAATTTGCTCGCCGAATGCGAATATGTACGAGCGTACATATTTTGAAAAATATTTTTATTTTTATGGTTTCAATATAATACATAATAATTATTTTGTTAGCATTCCAAAATTTTCAAATTTGTTATTTATTTATAAAGTCTTTCATTTATACAACTATAATAATAAATAACTATCTTATAAAATTTTATTTTAAAAAAATATATTTATGTAATATTATTTAGTCATAGATAAATATTTCATAATTATTTATTAGTTTATTTTTAATTAATAATGTAATTTTCGAAATTATTATTTTTAGTATTTTTGGAAAAAACATATTTTGAAATCATTGTGACAATTTAATTCTTGATTTGAATTGTGGATTTATTTAAATTAATATCTATATTTGGGATTTGAATTATCTTATTTTTAAACCAAGAATTTAATTAGATTCAAATTTGATTTATATTTGGAATTGGATTTATGTTTAGATTTGGATTTAAATGATTTTAAATTAAATGGTAAATTATCTACTTGGGTTTTAAACTAATCATAATCCTTATCTTAATGGGAATTTCCACATCCTATAAATAGGCAGATACGCATCGATCCTTGTATTTCTATTCTCCACAAGTTTCTCTACCACAAATGTGCGTGCACCGTGTCAGTGTCCATAATCTTATTCTAATACTTTTACAGTTATCCATGTCGTGTCCGACAATCCCGGACACGACAACTTCCAACAATCTAATCCCACGACAACTGTCGAAAATCTACGGCGACCACCATCACCCAACAACCGACCTCCCTCTCTACCAACAGCCATCGCCAACCACCTACACCATTAGTTGGCACCATTATCACCACCACCAGCCTCCATCATTGCCGCCTCCCTGACCATGGCGGCACAACGTTGCCACCACACCCTCTTCGACCTCGCCATCGTATCCACCATCACCTAGCCCGCATCACCACTTCCTTCCCTCACTACAACTCCGCAACCACGGAGACCCGACCAGCCCTGCCGAACCTCGGCCAAACACACCCCGATATCACCCCAGCCGTCCGTCCGACCTACACCTCTCGACACCACACATCGACCACCGCCCCTTGTCCTTCTCACCATCGTCCCTATTGTTCCTGGCCTCACCACCATCCCTCCCATCACCACCATGGCGCCAGCATCCCAAACCTGCCATTGCCACGACTTCACAGCAGCCTTTCACCCGACCCCCGTCTTCCCGAAATCAACCCCGGCCAACCGCAGGAACACCATTACCCAGAGAAAAAAGAAAAAAAAAGAAGAATCGACACCGCCACTAACCTTCCGCTGTCGACTGAGCGCGCGACACCGCCGTCGTTGATAGCCACCCGCAGGCGCTGAGCCCCCAGGCCGCAAACCACCGCCAGATCCTCATCTCCCCTTCCACGTCTCCCAGCCGAGACCAGCGCCATGGTCGGCGCGCTCCACCGCGGCCACCATCGGCCGAACGGCCACGGCGCCACCCGAGACTTCGCCCCTCTCCGGACCAGCCTCCGAAACCCTCCGCCGCGGCCGGCGCATCTACGCCGTGCCCGCTCCCCGTTCTCCGTGAAACCCTCCGCTCCAGCACCCCTCCGTCTCCTCCGATGAGTTCCGACCACCGCTCGTCGCCCGGACCTCTCCGCCTTCCTCTTCCCCGCACCCGACCAACGATCGACCGCCGGATCTGAGCCTCTCCTTCCTCTCTCTCCCACCGTCGCGCCGTTCTTCTCCGCCTCTTCCTTCCGCCACCTCTCTCCCCTCTCTTCCCCTCGCCCTCTCTCTCGCTCACTCTCTCGCTCCTTCTAACCCACTCCTCGCTGCATCCGTTCATTTCCTCATTTTTCTTCTTCTTTCTCTTTCTTCTTCTCTCTTCACAAAAGAAGAGTACAGCAAGTTGTTGAGTGTTTGTTATTACTTTATTCGATTTTTTACTATTATTATTATCATTTATTTTACATTTCATTATAAGATTAGTAAGTAATATTATATGTATGTATGCTTATTAGTATTGGTATTGTTATGAGTTTAGGATTATTATCATTATTATTATTATTATTATTATTCTTATTATTATTATTATTATTATCATCATATTTATATTTTTTTTATTATTATTATTATTATTATTATTATTATTATTATTATTTTATTATATTATTATTATTATTAGTATAATAATTAAATGAATATGTTTCTAAAAATTGTACTTATAACTAAATATTGTATTTTATTTGACCACTTTTATAACTTCAAATTATTATGAGTATTTTGGGGAATTCACCCTAAATATATTATATTGTTATTTCTAACTATATATATATATATATATATAAGGAAGCGGATCAAAAGCCCCCCTTAGAAAGCCCCCCAAAAACTCCCCTCACTCTAATTCATAATTTAATGTTAATATTAATGTTAATATTAATACTAATGTTAATATTAACATTAAATACTAAAATTAACATTAAACTTAACATTAAAATTAATATTAACATTAATATTAACATTAACATTAATTTTAACATTAACATTAACATTAATTAAAAAAATAAATATTAATATTAATATTAACATTAACATTAATATAACTTTAATATTAACATTAACATTAATATTAATATTAACATTAAAATTACGAATTAGAGTGATGGGGTTTTTGGGGGCTTTCTAAGGGGGCTTTTGATCCGCTCCCATATATATATCTTGTGACTTAAAAAGTATATTTTGACAAAAAATTTGCCTTAGAACATTTTTCGCAGTAAATATCTAAAAACTATTTTAACTAATAAATTATCGTTTTCAAAAATTATAAGTATTTTCTAAAAAGCATATATACATTATTTATCCAATTTCTTTTTCCTTTGATATTTTTTTTCGTACACGACTAATCTCATTTTCCTATTCCCTCGCCAAAATTTGTACATCTTCCTATGGACCCTAACTAAATTAACCGTTCGGGACCCGATGGAATACTCCATGCCGTCAGCAGAGGTTCCTTGTGTAGTTGTTACACCAAAGTCGATCTTGTGCAATCTTTATTGTACCACACCGGGCAGCTCACTAGGCGTCGCAACAGGCAAGTATACCTTGCTAATTAACTGTCAAATTATTTATTTTCTGTATTTATTTACTTGTTTCATATTGTTAGCTTCCTTTGTTATAAACTGCGCGTCCAAGTCATACTTGGGTGCAAGCGACTTTATTAGTCGTTACTTTATTTTATGCATGTTGACTTAGTGTTAGCGGACTACCTTCTTGTTGGGGGATATTCTTATATCTCCTTTGGCCGTGACACTTACACTACACGGTTTGAGACATATTTGCTAGAGACATGACTTATGGACTGGCCCTCTCTAAAGTCGTGTGACGGATAGATGATCGTGACTGCTATGATTAGGGTTTTAGAGACTCAAGCAGTTACAAAACTGGACGAGCCATGGACATGACTTGAACAGTATGGGATATATTGGGGGAGGACAGTCGCTAGTGCGTATGGGAAGCCAAACAGATAAACCACAGTCTCCGGATGGAACTGTGGCGACATATTTACAGATGCCCTCTGACGTTTTATACATTACGGACGGATACAGATGACTGGATGCCAGTTACGTACACATAGCCACAAATCCCACCCATACGCATGAAATTTGTCCTCTAAATTGCACATTAGGCGGTTAGAATCTCCTTTGCATATTTATGTCTAGTTTATATATATTTTATTATTATGACAGTTCATATTAGCTTGTTCTTCCTGTATCTTGCTACGTCCGTCTGAGGACCTGATTTTTCCCCAGGTGTGTGTTCATGTTTTCCGCAGGTATCCTACCCAAGGCCGTGGTCTTCTCCATTCTTCCGAAGACGATTGCGCTTGGTTCGTCTTTCCATTTTTCGATTCATGTACATATCTTTCATTGTGATAGTTGGTAGTGGACTTTGTCTCCGCCCAAAGATTGTATCATAAAACTTCGAGTTGATATTTATATTATTATTCCTTTCATTGTGGATGAGATTAGTTTGTCTTGGATTACTACATTTTTACAGCTTATGTATTCATACGAGACCTACGTATTTCGTATGAATACAACTGGCATGTCTACGTTCTTTGTCCTACGTATTTTGGGAGTGGGACGTTACATATTTTTGTGGTGGCCCATGCAGGTCGAGATAAATTGTTTGGTTACTTTATCGTACCAAGCAAGCCTGCGTATAGGATTAGAGTCTAGAATCTCATCCACACATTTGACTGCCTTTTTCGCTTGACTCCTCGAGTTGCATCTTGCTTAATCCCTTCTATCGTGATTCGTGCCCTTCTTTCGTGCTTGTTAGAGATTAGTCAGGTAATCCATACTAGGTAGCCTTGTCCCATTGTCCCATCACCCTACTAGTTTAATTTTTGTAAGTTGGGTAGAATACCTCGCGACCTAGCAACCCTTTGTACTTGTGACCTATATTAGCAAGTTCACTTAGGCTCTAGAATTTAGAGGATCTTAACCCATCTAGCCAACCAAGGACTTGGACAAAAAAACTATAGGACGGCTGTATCGAGACCAACACATGACATGACTTGGATTCTTAAGGTGTTGAACTAATTCTACCTTCTTTCACTCTTACGCTGTCGTGCTTATGTTTTTACCATCGTGACTAATGCTGCTAAATAGCCTAATTTTTGCAAGCTTGCTTTTTTATCAAGCTTGTTCAAGGACATATATTTTATTGGGGGCCCCCAATAACCTATTGTCTACTCAGAACCGGTGCATGATGGTCTGATCAACCTAGTGCACTTTGGTTCGCCTTTCACACGATTATTCTACGTGGTTGAGATATAGTTAAACTTACCCTTAAAATCTCATTCACGACTGCCTTGAAAAATTCTTTTTGAAATTATTCGGCCGCCTTTGAACCATGTATTTGTATTTGATAATATCGTCTTGAACTCTATATTGCTTTCGCCTTCACCTAATTTTCGAAGGGCGAAGACGATTATACTTGAATTTTCTCTAGCTGTCCTATCGCTTAAGACCATTACCACTTAATGATACTATATCTTCGTCTTAAACTACACGTCCTTCTTCTCGGCCATATATTTACTATCATGACCTTCTAATCACTCTCTTAATCGTGCCTCCAACCTACTCTCAAAGTACCATGTCTTTAAGTTCTCAAAATTATTTCTCTTGATACCGTACTACACTTTATTGCATGTTATCTTGATTAAACTCTAACCTTAATCATTGTCCTTCTAGCGTTAGTTAGCCATATCCATGATTTATTTTTCGTCATTATTTGTTCATCGTGATTTCTAATGCATGTTTGCATTGAACGTCGTTTCTTTGTCTCGTCTAGTGACTTGATCGTATTCATTACCGATATTCCCATGTGACCTTCTCACCCACCCCTATTATTCTTAATTTCGAGGACAAAATTCTTGTAAGTTGGGTAGGATGTAAAAACCCCTAAATTTCTACTATTTTTTTATTTTTGGTACTGATTTAAAATTTCGTATTGTACGTCGTGCGCGAAAGTTCATTTTTCGAATTTGCTCACCGAATGCGAATATGTACGAGCGTACATAATTTTGAAAAATATTTTTATTTTCATGGTTTCAAAATAATATACATAATAATTATTTTGTTAGCATTCCAAAATTTCCAAATTTGTTATTTATTTATAAAGCCTTTCATTTATACAGCTATAATAATAAATAACTATTCTTATAAAATTTAATTTTAGAAAAATATATTTATGTAAATATTATTTAGTCATAGATAAATATTTCATAATTATTTATTAGTTTATTTTTAATTAATAATGCAATTTTTGAAATTATTATTTTTAGTATTTTTGGAAAAAAACATATTTTGAAATCATTGTGACAATTTAATTCTTGATTTGAATTGTGGATTTATTTAAATTAATATCTATATTTGGGATTTGAATTATCTTATTTTTAAACCAAGAATTTAATTAGATTCAAATTTGATTTATATTTGGAATTGGATTTATGTTTAGATTTGGATTTAAATAATTTTAAATTAAATGGTAAATTATCTACTTGGGTTTTAAACCAATCATAATCCTTATCTTAATGGGAATTCCCACATCCTATAAATAGGCAGGTACTCATCCATCCTTGTATTTCTATTCTACACAAGTTTCTCCACCACAAATGTGCGTGCACCGTGTCAGTGTCCATAATCTTATTCTAATACTTTTACAGTTATCCATGTCGTGTCCGACAATCCCGGACACGACAACTTCCAACAATCTAATCCCGCGACAACCGCCGAAAATCTACGACGACCACCATCACCCAAAAACCGACCTCCCTCTCTACCAACAGCCATCGCCAACCACCTACACCACTAGTTGGCACCATTATCACCACCACCAGCCTCCATCATTGCCGCCTCCCTGACCACAGCGGCACAACGTTGCCACCACACCCTCTCCGACCTCGCCATCGCATCCACCATCACCTAGCCCGTTTCACCACTTCCTTCCTAGAACTCCGTAACCACGGAGACCCGACCAGCTGTAGTGCCCCGCTCTGCGAAGGCACTAGATAGACAGAAAGATCGAATTGCTGGCTCTGCAACAGAAGACGATTGATCTGGGTGAGTGGATGAAGTCTCATTTTATGATTCGCTTACGTCTAATAATAATATGAGCTTTTGAATGTATTGCTAATAACAAGATGCTAGATTTTGAGTATGCTTATAAGAGAATCCACATGTTGACTCGAAATGAAAACAGAGAAAGAGAATGTCCTGCTTGAAAAGAAGATGGAATTATTTATGACTGGCTCGATTGATGCATGATTGTTTCATTTGATATTGCATCCGCATTGGGGAATCCACTTAGTAACGAGCTGAACCCTAGAGAGTCACAGCGGCTAGCGACGAGCTGAACCCATGCGAGTCACAGCGGTTAGCGACGAGCTGAACCGGAGAGTCACAGCGGCTAGCGACGAGCTGAACCCATGCGAGTCACAGCGGTTAGCGACGAGCTGAACCCGTGGGAGGCACAACGGCTAAGATGGAATTGAATGTTGGCTTTTCAAAGATGGTTTCAAAAGTAATGTAAACTGACTCTGCATGCATGAACTGAACATAGGTAAAGAGTAGAAAGATTACATAACAAGAAATGTTTTCCCACTAAATAAACAGTGATCGTTTCAGACAAATGTAGCTCTTTGTTCACAATCACCAGTATGCTGATATACTGACCCACCATCAGTCTGCATGCAGGTGCACCTTGCATCAAAAAGGATAGTCCGAAGTGATAGCCCGAGCCTCATCCTCAGGAGCCAGAAGTCAGAAGAGATGCCAAGAGATGACATCTGTGCAAGAGTTTGTTTTTGTATATAAAAGGATGTAATGTATGGGAACGGGATCATTGTAATCTGTAAAGTTCTGAGAGAATGTAACATTGTATCAGAGAGAATAAGAGCTTGTAATCTGTTAAAATGAAATCAATAAAGAGAAATATTCCTTGTTACCATTGTGTTCAATGCTTGTATTCTGAAATATGTCCGCTGCTGCTTCAATTATCTGCGATACGTTCCGCTGCGTATTGTCAACCTTGTCTATCTTGTCTTATTCCAGGTCTTGGCCTTGTGCAAGCACAACTTAGGCTTGTACGGCATCACACCTTAGCGAGGACGAACTATCCCAAAGAGCCCAAAGCGAGGACGAAAAGGACTCTACGGGATCGGGGCGTGACAGAATGGTATCAGAGCAACACGATCCTCTGGCCGATTTTGATTCAACTGAATTCGTGCATGTCCTTCTGATCGAAAGTTCCGTTGCCTACTCGATATCAATAATGAGATGAACGTTCCATACAATAAGTCCGTAAATATTTTAAGATGCCGGCATATGTTTTATCGATTTGATTTATTGAGATTGAAATGCTTGATTGAATAAGAGTTTTGATATGACCTGAATTATGATTTCATGGATTGATGATGGCGAAGGATGAGGACTATCGCTGCTAAGGATATCGTAAGTTTCTCCTTAAGTTTCGAGGACGAAACTTCTTTTCAGTGGGTAATTATGTAGTGCCCCGCTCCGCGAAGGTACTAGATAGACAGAAAGATCGGATTGCTGGCTCTGCAACAGAAGAAGATTGATCTGGGTGAGTGGATGAAGTCTCATTTTATGATTCGCTTGCGTCTAATAATAATCTGAGCTGTTGAATGTATTGCTAATAACAAGATGCTAGACTTTGAGTATGCTTATAAGAGAATCCACATGTTGCCTCGAAATGAAAACAGAGAAAGAGAATGTCCTGCTTGTAAAGAAGATGGAATTGTTTATGACTGGCTCGATTGATGCATGATTGTTTCATTTGATATTGCATGCGCATTAGGGAATCCACTTAGTGACGAGCTGAACCCTAGAGAGTCACAGCGGCTAGCGACGAGCTGAACCCATGCGAGTCACAGCGGTTAGCGACAAGCTGAACCGGAGAGTCACAGCGGCTAGCGACGAGCTGAACCCATGCGAGTCACAGTGGTTAGCGACGAGCTGAACCAGTGTGAGGCACAACGGCTAAGATGGAATTGAATGTTGGCTTCTCAAAGATGGTTTTCTGCATGCATGAACTGAACATAGGTAAAGAGTAGAAAGATCACATAACAAGAAATGTTTTCCCACTAAATAAACAGTGATCGTTTCAGACAAATGTAGCTCTTTGTTCACAATCACCAGTATGCTGATATACTGACCCACCATCAGTCTGCATGCAGGTGCACCTTGCATCGAAAAGGATAGTCCGAAGCGATAGCCCGAGCCTCATCCTCAGGAGCCAGAAATCAGAAGAGATTCCAAGAGATGACATCTGTGCAAGAGTTTGGTTTTGTATGTAAAAGGATGTAATGTATGGGAACGAGATCATTGTAATCTGTAAAGTTCTGAGAGAATGTAACATTGTATCAGAGAGAATAAGAGCTTGTAATCTGTTCAAATAAAATCAATAAAGAGAAATGTTCCTTGTTACCATTGTGTTCAATGCTTGTATTCTGAAATATGTCCGCTGCTGCTTCAATTATCTGCGATACGTTCCGCTGCGTATTGTCAAACTTGTCTATCTTGTCTTGTTCCAGGTCTTGGCCTTGTGCAAGCGCAACTTATGCTTACACGGCATCACGCCTTAGCGAGGACGAACGATCCCAAAGAGGCCAAAGCGAGGACGAAAAGGACTCTGCGGGATCGGGGCGTGACACCAGCCCTGCCGAACCTCGGCCAAACATACCCCGATATTACCCCAGCCGTCCGTCCGTCCGACCTACACCTCTCGACACCACACATCGACCACCGCCTTGTCCTTCTCACCATCGTCCCTATTGTTCCTGGCCTCACCACCATACCTCCCATCACCACCATGGCGCCAGCATCCCAAACCCGCCATCGCCACGACTTCACAGCAGCCTTTCACCCGACCCCCGTCTTTCCGAAATCAACCCCGGTCAACCGCAGGAACACCATTACCCAGAGAAAAAAAAAGAAGAACCGACACCGCCACTAACCTTCCGCCGCCGACTGAGCGTGCGACACCGCCGCCGTTGATAGCCACCCGCGGGCGCTGAGCCCCCAGGCCGCAAACCATCGCCAGATCCCCATCTCCCCCTCCACGTCTCCCAGCCGAGACCAGCGCCTTGGTCGACGCGCTTCACCGCGGCCACCATCGGCCGAACGGCCACGGTGCCACCCGAGACTCCGCCCCTCTCCGGACCAGCCTCCGAAACTCTCCGCCGCGGCCGGCGTATCTACGCCGTGCCCGCTCCCCGTTCTCCGTGAAACCCTCCGCTCCAGCAGACCCCTCCGCCTCCTCCGATGAGTTCCGACCACCGCTCGTCGCCCGGACCTCTCCGCCTTCCTCTTTCCCGCACCCGACCACCGATCGACCGCCGGATCTGAGCCTCTCCTTCCTCTCTCTCCCACCGCCGGCGCCGTTCTTCTCCGCCTCTTCCTCCCGCCACCTCTCTCCCTCTCTCTTCCCCTCGCCCTCTCTCTCACTCACTCTCTCGCTCCTTCTAACCCACTCCTCGCTGCATCCGTTCATTTCCTCTTTTTTTTTCTTCTTTTTCTTTCTTCGTCTCTCTTCACAAAGGAAGAGTACAGCAAGTTGCTGAGTGTTTATTATTACTTTATTCGATTTTTTACTATTATTATTATCATTTATTTTACATTTCATTATAAGATTAGTAAGTAATATTATATGTATGTATGCTTATTAGTATTGGTATTGTTATGAGTTTAGGATTATTATTATTATTATTATTATTATTATTATTATTATCATCATCATATTTATATTTTATTATTATTATTATTATTATTAGTAATAATTAAATGAATATGTTTCTAAAAATTGTACTTATAACTAAATATTGTATTTTATTTGACCACTTTTATAACTTCAAATTATTATGAGTATTTCGGGGAATTCACCCTAAATATATTATATTGTTATTTCTAACTATTTATATATATATATATATATATATATATATATATATATATATATATATATATATATATATATATATATATATATATATATATATATATATATCTTGTGACTTAAAAAGTATATTTTGACAAAAAATTTGCCTTAGAACATTTTTTCGCAGTAAATATCTAAAAACTATTTTAACTAATAAATTATCGTTTTCAAAAATTATAAGTATTTTCTAAAAAGCATATATACATTATTTATCCAATTTCTTTTTCCTTTGATATTTTTTTTCGTACACGACTAATCCCATTTTCCTATTCCCTCGCCAAAATTTGTACATCTTCCTATGGACCCTAACTAAATTAACCGTTCGGGACCCGATGAATACTCCATACCATTAGCAGAGGTTCCTTGTGTAGTTGTTACACCAAAGTCGATCTTGTGCAATCTTTATTGTACCACACCGGTGTAGGTCCTAAAAAATTAAGTTGCATCAATCAACCAAGTCAAATGATCAAGATATGCACCATTCAATCAAACTGCGCAGACAGCAGATTGCGCAGCTCACAGACTGCGCAAGCTACTTTACGCATACTCTCGATTGCGCAATGCTTACGTGGCTAATGTCATCATTACCTGACAACCAAATCAAATCTCTGACAGCTGACAGGCGCAAAAGACGAGGAAATCGTTCGTTTCTCTGTGCAGCACAGTGCTCGAGGACAGCTGTCCAGCCTGATGCGCAATCTACTTCCTGTGCAGTCCAAGGCTGCGCAATCCAGATCCTGCGCCATCCATCTCCTGTGCAGTCCAATACTTGCGCACTCCATCAAATCAACTGCTAAATGCATATGTGGCCTTCATGCCATCAATTTCTCAGAACGTGGTAACTGCCTGTGCACGACCATGCGCATTTCAATCAAGTTTTGCCAAGTATCCAAGACAGGTGGCCCATAATCAAGCAACTGCCTGCGCAGTCTTCAGTTGCGCAATCCAAGAGCTGCGCAATCTACCCTGTGCAATTCCAGAATAACTGTAAATCAGTTATTTCCAGAACTCTATAAATAGAGTTTCAAGACTTCATTTCAGGGGACGACTATATACATATCAGATCACACACAGAGAGATTATTCTCTTCAGAGAATCCAGGAGTTCTTGCTAAAGTGCTGCTGCATTCTTCAGAGGCTTTTTGCCTTCAGTTCTTTAGAGGCTTCCTGCCTTCGTTCCATCAGAGATTTCGTCTTCAGTCAGCTTCAAAGGCTTTCGTCTTCAAAAGTTCACATCGTCCAAGGGATAAAGCAATCGTCTTCTAGAATGGATTCCTACAGTTGTACTTTCTCAGAATTCAAATTGTAATCTTCTTCTTTACAAAAGTTTGTATAAACACTTTTTATTTTTGCAAACAAAATGACGACTCTGCTGGGGACGACTTTCTCCTCCAACGAGAAGGTGACAACTCAATGTGACATAGCGTCTATCGAAAAGACGCAGAAGACTCTGGTTGTTAAGGTCAACCAGACTGCCTACGAAGATATGATCAAATCCAAGTCCACTCCTGCCACAAGCAAAGTGCGCAAAGTGTGGGTCACCAAAGCTGCTGCGCAGTCCACTTCTCCTGCTGTTGAAGCTGTGGCACAGTCTGCATGTCACGCCCCAGAACCAGAATACTGGAGAGCGGAGGAATGACTCAGCCAGCTACGTATTACGGGTAGATGAATACCGTATAATACGATCAATGCTGTCTAAAAGACAAGGGGGTGCATACTACATGAAAGTCTCGCTATGGTCACTTCACATTTATTGTCTCAATCGGTCAAACAAGAAACAGTAATAGAGAACATGTAAGATAAAGCAGTAAGGCATCCCAAACGCTTAATTAAAATGTTCTTGAGATCTGGCTTTCCAAAACATAGCCAGATGATATAGCAATATATACACAATTGTTATCAGCTGCAGTCTGACTTAATTACAATTATGTAAAAGTAAGTACAAGACAATTCGACTAACATGTCGGTGCCAAGCGGCAAAATGTAAAGTAATTAACAAAACGAGCGGGGAAGTAAGGAACCCACTCGAGTCCTCCTGCGATCATTCCTCTAGTATTGACCATCTTGGAGGTAGAGGTAAGCTGAGTCCTCGAAAACCGGCTCTAAATCTGGCCATGCAAAACCAGAGAGGTTAGACCTCTAATAGCAAGTACCACAAGGAAGCACGATATGAAGGATTAAACCAGTAAGTGAGAGAATATAATAATAGATCTCTGCTTGCTACAAGGATTCATATCACATCACGACACTTCGAACCAACCTCCCAACCAAACAAGGACAGAAGTTGGCCCGTCATATCCTGACATTCTGATTATCCCAGTTAGGTAACAGAGTAGGCACAGTACACAAACAAATCATCTTGAACGGCCAATCAACTCCTACGGCTTGCTATTGTGAGTCCCAAGTTATCCTGGAATTAATGCAATGAAGATTCTTCAGTTCTTACTATACGCGAGCAAGGCTAGTCTATCCAGTCAATCAATTGGCCCATGCATGAATTAGACGAGTCCTAGTAGGACGCCCGTCATCAATGTGCAATATACAATAATAATATAAGCAGATACCGCTCCCTGCCCGTGTGGCAGGTTTACAGTATCTGTGGGAACCAGCCGGCCTGTCGGGCACTACTAGTCCCAAGAGGGCTGCCATGTAAGAACTCGGGAATTCATTCTCTCCATGCCATCATTATTTTATTTAACTTAATAGTCCCTATGTTGAGTGAAGTTCCATGCCGTGGATCATGGTCATTCAGAATGAGTACTTCCGTACAAGTACGATATGCCCAACTCTACAACGATACACGTGCGGTTAGGTTGTAGGTCTTACATAGCGTAATGCAACAATTAAAACTAACCACGGAATAATCATGCCTTGGCCATAAAGTACACATGCTGCTTTGTAGAAAAATAAATAAATTGAAGCCTGCACATGCCTGTATATCAATAATTGGGATTGGCTAATCGATTACAATAGTTCATTAATATGAACGTGTCTCATTCATTCAATTCAATAAGACGACTAGCCAGTCTCTTAGTTCCAACTAGGAACGCATGATTAATTATTAGTCAAAGTAACAGTCGGGGTCAATTTGTGACAAGGCATGAAAGTCAAACTAGTATCAAACATGGTCGAGTCTACAACTAGCATAAAATATTTGGTATCATATTCTTGAAGCCAAGGAAAAGATCTACAACTTTCATGTTGGGAGTTAAAAGAAATTTTAGCTACAATTCAGTCAAAATAGGACATATAACAGTCAGAAACAACCAAAATAGGAATTATGCGGCCTATTCTATGACATGCATGCGGACAAACCATGACATGCGGCTCATGCGGTCCAACTGTGACACCATATGCGGCCTACTGCGACATGCAGCTCATGCGGCCCAACTGCGACACCATATGCGGCCTACTGCGGCATGCGGCTCATGCGGCCCAACCGCGACATCTATATGCGGCTACTGCGACATGCGGCTCATGCGGCCCAACTGCGACACCATATGCGGCTACTGTGACATGCGGCTCATGCGGCCCATTCGCGACATCTATATGCGGTCTACTGCGACATGCGGCTCATGCGGCCCATTCGCGACATCTATATGCGGTCTACTGCGACATACGGCTCATGCGGCCCATTCGCGACATCTTATGCGGTCTACTGCGACATGCGGCTCATGCGGCCCAACCGCGACATCTATATGCGGCTACTGCGACATGCGGCTCATGCTGCAGATGAACATAGAAGTTTGACCAAAATTGTTTTGGCCATAACTTCCTCAAAATAAATCGAAATCTAACTTTTCAAAAGCCAAACTTTAGTAGAATTAAATTCTCTACAACATGGAACCACTTATTTTCGAAAACAACAGAGTTTGATAGATCAAAACTATAAAATCCATACGAAAAACTAAAACTTAAAACTTAGATCTACACCAAACCATCCATGGAAATCAAGAACTCCAAGACCTAAACTTGTAGAGGAAGAGAAGATAAACAACATAGACTAAAAATAAATGGGGATGCATGAAATCCCTCATGGTGTGCAAGTTGTACTTGCCTCTCCAAATAGGTGGGTAGGAGAGTAATGGAGGAAGAAGAAGAGTAATGGTGAAGTAATGAAGAGAGAGAAGAGGGATGGGCTTTAAAATAAAAAGGGTGGTAGGTGGGGGTCCAAATGGGTTCATGATAAACCAACTCAACAAACCGAACCAAGCCGAACCTAAAGACTAGCTAAAGCAGAGAATAAAATTGCAGGAAACAAAATGCAGAAATAAATTGCAGAAATAAATTGCAGATAATAAGGTTGCAGAAAATTAATTACAGATAATTAATTAACATAAAATTAAAGAAATTTAATTACAGGATAATACACGATAAATATTAAATAAATACATTCGAGTAATACATGTTTATATAAAAATACGCATTCTGGGAACGGGGAGTGACATCTCTACCCTCCTTAGAAAAATTTTGTCCTCGGAATTTCAAATCCAAGTAGGATAGAAACATCGGGGCTAAACTAATCTAAGTATAAGCAATTCAATTAAGCAAACATTTTACCATGTCCATAACAAGTAACATATCTATACTTAACAATCTACGATATCAAGCAATTCTACCCATAAGGTGATAAGCATGAGGAATCAAGACAATCAAGGTACACAGAAAAAGATATACCTTGTGAGTCAAACAGGTGTGGATACCGTGATCGGATATCATCCTCACGTTTCCACGTTGACTCCCCTAAAGTGTGATGATCCCAAGCAACCCGGACAAGGCTAATTGTTCGGTTCTTGAGTATCTTCTCTCTTCGGTCCAAAATAGACACAGGCTGCTCCTCGTAAGACAGGTTGGTACCAACAACCAGCTCAGAATGATCAAGGATATGGCTTGGGTCCGATACATACCTTCGTAACTGAGATACATGAAACACGTCATACACCTCTCGTAACGAAGGTGGAAGGGATAAACGATAAGTAACATCGCCTATCCGATCAAGGATAACAAATGGGCCCACGTACCGCGGACTCAATTTTCCACGAACGCCAAATCTAATGACCCCACGAGTAGGTGAGATCCGCAAGAATACGTGGTCCCCAACAGAGAATTCTAACGGCCTACGATGCTGGTCTGCCCAATGACAATGCCGATCCTGCGCAACTCGAAGTCGCTCTCTAATTCCCTTAACCACTTCAACCGTTTGAACAATCATTTCCGGGCCTAACATCTTTCTCTCTCCGATATCGTCCCATACTAGTGGCGACCTACACTTCTTACCATATAGTGGTTCAAACGGCGCCATCTGGATACTGGCTTGATAACTGTTGTTATATGAGAACTCGACCAAGTGTAGGTGGCTCTCCCAAGATCCTCCAAAATCTAGGGTGCAAGCCCGCAACATATCTTCTAAAGTCTAAATTGTTCTTTCTGATTGCCCGTCTGTTTGTGGATGGTAAGCCGTGCTAAATCTTAACTTGGTACCCAGACTATGATGTAAACTATTCCAAAAATGTGATGTAAAGCGGGTATCTCTGTCTGACACAATACTGACAGGGACTCCATGCTGCCTGACTATCCGCTGCATATACAATTCTGCCAACTTTTCCGTAGATTGACCTACTCTAAAAGGAAGAAAATGTGCTACCTTCGTAAGCCGATCTACGATTACCCAAATAGCATCCTTACCACTTGGTGACCTCGGTAAACCGGTAACAAAGTCCATCGTAATATGTTCCCACTTCCATTTCGGGATAGGAAGCGGTTGTAATAATCCAGCTGGCCTCTGCTGTTCTGCCTTCACTTGCTGACATACCAAGCAACGGGAAACAAATCTAGCTATCTCCCTCTTCATCCCGTTCCACCAAAAATGCTGCTTGATATCTTGGTACATCTTGGTCCCTCCAGGATGAATAGAATACTGAGAGCTGTGAGCTTCTGCCATAACCTCCTGTCTGATATCTCCACTAGACACACATAAACGTGACCCAAACCTAAGTGTACCATCTTCATGAATTCTCATCTCCTTCCTGAGTCCTGACTCACATTCTGTCCTAAGCTTCTGAATCCTTGGGTCCTGTGCCTGAGCTGCCTTAATTCTATCTACCAAATCGGATTGAACTTGTAGACTTGTTAGAACTCCTACATCACTGGAAAGTATAACTTCGATGCCCATCTCCTGAAGGTCTTCTAAAATGTGCTTCTGTGTTACAACATAAATGTGCCGCCTCTCCTGCTAAGAGCATCTGCTACCACATTAGCCTTGCCTGGGTGATACTGAAGCTCCATGTCGTAATCCTTGATCAACTCCAACCATCTTCTCTGCCTCATGTTCAATTCCTTCTGAGTAAAGATGTATTTAAGACTTTTGTGGTCTGTGTACATGTCCACTCGATCACCATACAAGTAATGCCTCCATAACTTCAGAGCAAACACTACTGCTGCCAATTCCAAATCATGAGTTGGGTACTTCTTCTCGTGGTCTCGAAGTTGCCTAGATGCATATGCTATCACCTTCCCATGTTGTATAAGGACACATCCAAGTCCTTTACCTGACGTATCACAATATACTGTAAAACCTCCGGGTCCAATTGGCAATGTAAGAATAGATGCTGATATCAACTTCTGCTTCAAAGTCTCAAATGATGCCTGACATTCTGCCGACCAAACGAATGGCACATCCTTCCGGGTCAAGCGGGTCATGGGTGCTGAAAGCCTTACAAAGTCTGACACAAACCTTCTGTAATATCCTGTCAATTCCAAGAAACTCTGCACATCTGCTACGGTCTTGGGTACTGGCCAACTTTCTACTGTTCTACCTTCTTGGGATCCACTGCTACTCCAGCTCCTGATATGATGTGACCCAAAAATAAAATATGATCCGACCAAACCTCACACTTACTGAGCTTGGCATACAACTGGTTCTCTCTCAGAACCTGTAACACCTACCGGAGGTGGTCTTCATGCTCCTTTTTACTAGTTGAATATACAAGAATATCGTCAAGAAACACAACGACAAATTGATCCAAGTACGGCATAAAGATGCGATTCATCAAATCCATAAAGATTGCTGGAGCATTAGTCAAACCAAACGGCATTACTAAGAATTCATAATGCCCATACTTCAACCTGAATGCTGTCTTGGGGATGTCCTCCTTCCGAACCCTCACTTGATGATACCCTGAACGAAGATCTATCTTGGAAAAAACTCTAGCTTTGCTCAACTGATCAAATAAGTCATCGATCCTGGGTAATGGGTACTTGTTCTTTACTGTTGCCGCGTTAAGCTTCCTGTAATCGATGCACAATCTGGATGACCCATCCTTCTTCCCCACAAGTACCACTGGTGCTGTCCATAGTGATATGCTAGCTTGGATGAACTTCTTCTCCTTCAGTTCCTCTATGTGCTGATATACCTTGGCCTGCTCGGAATCCGCCATTCTATAAACTCGATCTGATATCGGTTTAGTTCCAGGTGCCAATTCTATACTGAACTCAATATCTCTAACCGGTGGTAGACCTGGAAGTTCTTCAGGAAATACGTCTAGAAACTCTTCAACTACCTTCGGAACTTGAACTTCTTCCATTGTCGTTACTACTCCCTGCTCTTGTTGAGTTGCCCCTGATCTGACTAAGGTGAACCGCTTCATGCCTGGAATATCAAAAGATACACTTCCTCTATGACAATCTATTATCGCATGACTGTCTTTCAGCCAGTCCATGCCTAAGATAACGTCGAAATTTCCAACAGGAAATTCTATCAATCGGGCGGGTAAGGAATGCCCGCAAACTACAATGCTACATGCTAGAATAACTCTACTAACTCCTACGAGCCCATTACCAGTGAGTATATTCAACCTTCCTGGCAATTTCTCGAACTTCATTCCTAACCGTGTCGCAAATTGTGCAGATATAAATGAATGGGATGCTCCCGAATCAAACAATGCTACTGCGGGGTCTGAGGCGACGAGAATGTTACCTGCCATAACATCTCCCGATGCCAATGCCTCCTCCAAGGACAGAGTGAATGCTTGCCCTCGACCTCCTTGCTGGTTTCCATGCTGCGGCCTAGCCTGATGTTGTTGCTGTCCCCTTCCTTGATGATGCTGGGGTGGTCTATACTGGTGTTGCTGCATCGGCGGTCCCTGCTGCCGAAACATCTGAGCCTGTGGTATTAACGGACGCTGTGCCAATGGCCTTACTGCCAATGCTGGTCCTCGATACTGGCCTGCCCCTGGTGCTGGCAGAGCAAGAAACTGTTGCCCTGGTCCTCCTGACCTCAAATTCATGGAACATGTGGTAACCCGATGGTCTGGATTTCCACATATCAGACAAAGTCCATTCAATGTCTGACACACATCTCTAGTGTGTTCCATCTTCCCACAATAAGTGCAGCCCACCGGGGGTTGCTGGTTCTTCTTCTGTTGCTGTTGCTGCTGTCTTGGTGGTGCTGGTCCTCGTATCGCCACATCGTGGATACGAATGCCAGTGGATGGTGCTGTTGTTCGGGGCGCTGCTCCCCCTCCCCCTTCCATCTGACTGTGGGATCTCTTCTGACCCCCAGTCCTCGCTGCAAGCCTCTGGATGGTGATCTCATGCCTTCGAGTTGCTGTCAATACTTCGTCAAAAGTTTGGTAATTGTGCCCCTCTATCAATTGTAAGAGTTCAAGATGAAACCCTTGCTGGAATCTCATAGCCCTCTGTCTCTCAGTGGCTACCATCTCTGGGGCGAATCTACTCAATCTGCAGAACTCCGCTGCATAAGCATCTACAGTCTTGCCAGCCTGCCTGAGGTTGATAAACTTCTGTTGTAGCTCAAACCGTGCCACAACTCCATAGTACTTGGTCTTGAATCTTGCTGTAAAATCGTCCCAAGCCACAGGACGTCTGATGACTACTTCCTCTGATTCCCACCAATCACGTGCGAGATCCTGAAGTAACAACTTCACTAGATCTACACGTTCTTCTGCCGGTACCTTAGCTGCTGTCAAAATAGCCTCAATATCCTTAAGCCATGCATCTGCTGAGATGGCATCCTTCGTGCCCTCGAAACGACGACGGTTGTACTTGCAAAACCTGGCTGATGCTCCTGAATCTGTCCTCACTCCTCTTTCCAAAGCCGTCGGCAATCCTTGGTTGAGCAACACATTCTGCTCTTGTAACTGAGCGTGCATGCGTTGCTGGGCCAACATCTGATGTTGCTGAGTTGCCATCATCCCTCTCATGATCTCCAGAAGGGCTGGTGTGTCCACTTCCACAGGGGTAGGTGGAACTATGGGTGGTGTAGGAACCTCCGGATACTGCGGTCCAACTGCTGGTTCCACTATCACTTCTTCCTGGATAGTCTCCTGAGGTAATACTGGCCCTTGTTGCTGACCGACCTGATCATGTTGCCCATGTTGCCCTTGTTGCTGCTGCCCGATCCTGACAGGTACGGACGAGGTGCCCCTAAGAAAAAGGGACAAGAGAATAATCAAACGACCGGACATGGAAGATCAACGAAGTCAAAGGATACCGGAATGTCAAACTAGAATCGAGAATAACGAATCAGGAGATCAAGGGGAAACATGTGTGATTGAGACATCCTATAAATCAAAACACCCCACAAGTCTGAAATCAGACCTGCATGGGCCACCACTAAAACCTTGTCACGCCCCAGAACCAGAATACTGGAGAGCGGGGGAATGACTCAGCCAGCTACGTATTACGGGTAGATGAATACCGTATAATACGATCAATGCTGTCTAAAAGACAAGGGGGTGCATACTACATGAAAGTCTCGCTATGGTCACTTCACATCTATTGTCTCAATCGTTCAAACAAGAAACAGTAATAGAGAACATGTAAGATAAAGCAGTAAGGCGTCCCAAACGCTTAATCAAAATGTTCTTGAGATCTGGCTTTCCAAAACATAGCCAGATGATATAGCAACATATACACAATTGTTATCAGCTGCAGTCTGACTTAATTACAATTATGTAAAAGTAAGTACAAGACAATCCGACTAACATGTCGATGCCAAGCGGCAAAATGTAAAGTAATTAACAAAACGAGCGGGGAAGTAAGGAACCCACTCGAGTCCTCCTGCGATCATTCCTCTAGTATTGACCATCTTGAAGGTAGAGGTAAGCTGAGTCCTCGGGAACCGGCTCTAAATTTGGCCATGCAAAACCAGAGAGGTTAGACCTCTAATAGCAAGTACCACAAGGAAGCACGATATGAAGGATTAAACTAGTAAGTAAGAGAATATAATAATAGATCTCTGCTTGCTACAAGGATTTATATCACATCACGATACTTCGAACCAACCTCCCAACCAAATAAGGACAGAAGTTGGCCTGTCATGTCCTGACATTCTGATCATCCCAGTTAGGTAACAGAGTAGGCACGGTACACAAACAAATCATCTTGAACGGCCAATCAACTCCTACGGCTTGCTATTGTGAGTCCCAAATTATCCTGGAATTAATGCAATGAAGATTCCTCAGTTCTTACTATGCGCGAACAAGGCTAGTCTATCCAGTCAATCAATTGGCCCATGCATGAATTAGACGAGTCCTAGCAGGACGCCCGTCATCAATGTGCAATATACAATAATAATATAAGCAGATACCGCTTCCTGCCCGTGTGGCAGGTTTACAGTATCTGTGGGAACCAACCGGCCTGTCGGGCACTACTAGTCCCAAGAGGGCTGCCATGTAAGAACTTGGAAATCCATTCTCTCCATGCCATCATTATTTTATTTAACTTAATAGTCCCTACGTTGAGTGAAGTTCCATGCCGTGGATCATGGTCATTCAGAATGAGTACTTCCGTACAAGTATGATATGCCCAACTCTACAACGATACCCGTACGGTTAGGTTGTAGGTCTTACATAGCGTAATACAACAATTAAAACTAACCACGGAATAATCATGCCTTGGCCATAAAGTACACATGCTGCTTTATAGAAAAATAAATAAATTGAAGCCTGCACATGCCTGTATGTCAATAATTGGGATTGGCTAATCGATTATAATAGTTCATTAATATGAACGTGTCTCATTCATTCAATTCAATAAGACGACTAGCCAGTCTCTTAGTTCCAACTAGGAACGCATGATTAATTATTAGTCAAAGTAACAGTCGGGGTCAATTCGTGACAAGGCATGAAAGTTAAACTAGTATCAAACATGGTCGAGTCTACAACTAGCATAAAATATTTGGTAACATATTCTTGAAGCCAAGGAAAAGATCTACAACTTTCATGTTAGGAGTTAAAAGAAATTCTAGCTACAATTCAGTCAAAATAGGACATATAACAGTCAGAAACAACCAAAATAGGCATTATGCGGCCTATTCTGCGACAAGCATGCGGACCAACCGCGACATGCGGCTCATGCGGTCCAAATGTGACACCATATGCGGCCTACTGCGACATGCAGCTCATGCGGCCCAACTGCGACACCATATGCGACCTACTGCGGCATGCGGCTCATGCGGCCCAACCGCGACATCTATATACGGCTACTGCGACATGCGGCTCATGCGGCCCAACTGCGACACCATATGCGGCTACTGCGACATGCGGCTCATGCGGCCCATTCGCGACATCTATATACGGTCTACTGCGACATGCGGCTCATGCGGCCCATTCGCGACATCTATATGCGGTCTACTGCGACATGCGGCTCATGCGGCCCATTCGCGACATCTTATGCGGTCTACTGCGACATGCGGCTCATGCGGCCCAACCGCGACATCTATATGCGGCTACTGCGACATGCGGCTCATGCTGCAGATGAACATAGAAGTTTGATCAAAATTGTTTTGGCCATAACTTCCTCAAAATAAATCGAAATCTAACTTTTTAAAAGCCAAACTTTAGTAGAATTAAATTCTCTACAACATGGAACCACTTATTTTTGAAAACAACAGAATTTGATAGATCAAAACCATAAAATCCATACGAAAAACTAAAACTTAAAACTTAGATCTACACCAAACCATCCATGGAAATCAAGAACTCCAAGACCTAAACTTGTAGAGGAAGAGAAGATAAACAACATAGACTAAAAATAAATAGGGATGCATGAAATCTCTCATGGTGTGCAAGATGTACTTGCCTCTCCAAATAGGTGGGTAAGAGAGTAATGGAGGAAGAAGAAGAGTAATGGTGAAGTAATGAAGAGAGAGAAAAGGGATGGGCTTTAAAATGAAAAGGGTGGTAGGTGGGGGTCCAAATGGGTTCATGGTGAACCAACTCAACAAACCGAACCAAGTCGAACCTAAAGACTAGCTAAAGCAGAGAATAAAATTGTAGGAAACAAAATACAGAAATAAATTGCAGAAATAAATTGCAGATAATAAGGTTGCAGAAAATTAATTACAGATAATTAATTAACATAAAATTAAAGAAATTTAATTACAGGATAATACACGATAAATATTAAATAAATACATTCGAGTAATATATGTTTATATAAAAATACGTATTCTGGGAACGGGGAGTGACACTGCAGTTTTTACTGCTAAGACTGGTGCGCAGTTTTCTGTTGCGCAAACTACTTCTCATTCTCTTGCGCAATCTGCTAACATCAAAGAACAGAATACTTCATATTCTGTTCTGTCCAAGTGCAAGACCCCTCTGCCTCTTGCGCAGTTGGCTGCCATCCATCCTGCGCAGTCCAATGAACCAGCAACTAAAGTGCAGTACAAGAACTCCATAGCAAGAACTCCACATGAACAATCTGTATGTGCACAATCTAAGAGAGATGGCTCTTTAGCTAGTCTCTCTTCTTCTCACAAACTCCCTATTGCCTCTGCGCAATCCACTGGGGGTAGTCTTTTGGCTATTCCTCTTGCCCCATCAAACAAAGAAAAAGGCTCTTTAGTCTTTTCTCAAGCTTCTTTGTCTCACGACTCAGAAGTCAACAGAGGGAAACGCTCTTTAGCTAACCCTTCATCTCAAAAAGGAAAAGGTCCTTTGGTCTTTTCTCAGTCTTCTTCGGTCCTTACCGTTGAAGATCAATCTGAACGTGCTCCGGCACCTGTCAGTGCAATTCTTCTAAACAAGGGTTCTTCTTTCCTTCATGCTAAGAAGAATGGTACTGATCAGAGAGGTATTCTGCCTACTCCAGTAGCAGATTTCCAAGATCTCCCTACTCTCACGATTTCCCGATCAAGATAAGGGAAGCTGCAAGTGTCACAAATAGAAACCCCTGGGGGTGAATTTACTGATCTAAGAGCCTACCTCAACAGACCAACTTCAGCAAAACGCAAACAGCCGATGCCGAAGGTGAAACAACATCAGAAGCAAACTTCCAGGATCAAAAATCGTAACTCTTATGCTAATAAAGTAAGCACTTCCCTGTACACTCAAGGAACAAAACATTTGAAGAACAAGAATTATGTTCCAAATGTTATCAAGGAATACATTCCTCAGACTTCTTCTCGTCTTACAATGGTTCCTGATCTTCGGGAACATCTCAGACAAAAGCGGGACAAAATCCCGACATCTACAGTTCAGACATCTGATCATCATCACTGCAACCACAAAGTCATCATCCAGTGTTGTTGTCAAACAACGAAGCGATCTGTCTTCGATTGTTTGAACTTTGTTAAATCAGAATCGATGTCAGAAGATGAGCTATTATACGCTTCTGTCAACATGGCATCTCGAGACACCGGAAGCAAGAAGTATTGCAAACACGGCAAGTCTCATCGTCCAAGTCAACGGTATCTAGATCTACTCCAAGAATCTTCTGAAGGAGTATTTCGACATACTCGATCCCGAAGCCGAGAAACAATCGGTCAAAGGAATCTTCTTCCTTCTAGTCCTCTATCTGTTTCTCACCCGGAAGGCGACTTTCTCTCAGACTATGATGCATACAGTGAGAGTTCTGATCAAACCATGTCCTCTACCATATCCAGAGAGGTGACAGCTTATGCAGTTACTGATGATCCAGACGCTTCCAGCTCATCTAATCAAGACCAGCGGATAGCGGCTCTAGAAGACAAGTTGAAGACCATTGCTGAAATGGTCGCCAGTATGCATTCTATCATGGCAACTCAGCATGCAGCACCACCAGCTGTACCAGTTGTAAATCCTAAAATCATAGCATCATCAATACCAGTCAATACAGGATTGGGGGTAGCCTCTCCTCAAATACCTCCTATGCAAGCTCAACCTACACCAAGCCAATCGGGTGCTGGGGGTAGCGCATATAATGTTGTTCCTCCTCCTCTCACTCTATCTCAACCTGCTCCTTCATCTTCCGAAGATGCCAATGAAGCAGTCAAGATTCTGCGATCTCAATTTGAGGCGTTTAAAGAAAAAGTCAATCTGCAAAGACTAGGGATCAAGCAACCCTACCCAATTGAATGGAAGGAAGTTCCATTTCCTCCAAAATACAAGATCCCTACGATCATATAATTTGACGGCAGTACCTCGCCAAGTCAATTCATCAATCACTTCGAGGTCATGACCGTTCAGCTTCAACCTAATGACGCTCTTCTTATCAGAATATTCGTCGGCTGTTTAGCAGGCGTAGCATACGACTGGTACAGAAGTTTGCCAGATGGTAGTATCACTTCTTTCTCTGGCCTCAAGCAAATCTTTCTGGAAAGATTCTATGAGGGTATCAATGACATGACTATGTCAGCCCTTAACAAAATCAAACAGAAGACTAATGAAACTGCTGAAAGTTTTATTGAGAGATTCTGTCGAGAACCTCTAAAGATGCCTCCAGGAACTCCTGTCTCCATAACTATTGATACCTGCAAGGCAAATCTCTTGCCTATCATTAGCATGTGGACTGGTTCGACACAATTCCAGGACTGGCCATCTTTCATTGTCAACGCTAAAGCTACAGAAGTTAGCGTCGACAAATTTAAACAGTTGGGGGTACATATGTCTAACCCTAATCAGGATGATCATCAGACATCAAGCAGTGGCAATCGCCAAAACAATCGTAAGAACAAAGATGCTTTGAATATCAACCTACAAAAAGAATCTTTGGCAGTCAATGTGGCTCCATCTGCTCCCACTTCTATTCCTGCTGCAACTCCATCAAGGGAACCTCGACCCAAAGTAGAGTACTCCTTTGATGAGAATGACACTGCAAGCATCTTTGAGTGTTTACTCAAAAGCAACAAGATCCAGCTTCCCGATCCAAAGAAGCCTGATGAAGTCGGTAAGACTGATCATCCAAAATATTGTGTCTATCACAGGTTTGTTGGACATCCTACCCGAGCATGCTATGTGCTCAAAGGCAAGATCCAAGAGCTAGTCAACGCCGGTGTTGTCACTCTTCAACAAGATGAAAAGACTGTGACTGCAAACATGGTCTCAGTTCAATTTGGAGACTTTCCTCCTCAGAAGGTGCAACACGGCATCATTCCCATCCCCAAAGCTACTCTTGAGATTGAGAATCTTCCTCCTCCTCAAAATGAAGGCCTTGTCCCATTATCTCTTGATAATGGTGAAATTATGTGGATCCATCCTGATCTCGCTTCTGAATTTGAAGTCTCATCTTCCAAGAAGAAAGATCGTTTCAAAGGCAAGATAAAGACTTGCAACATGGTGTCCTTCGACCCTACAAATGAAGTAGAAATCTTGATAGGCATCAGATCAGGAAAAGCATATCAACGGGAAGTTTCTGAAGCTCCAGAGAATTCTGCTTCCTCTTCGGAGTCTGCTCCAGCACAACCTGCTTCCGTTGAGGAGAATCCTTCTGCATCTGCACCAGTGGTGGTGTCTATTCCTCCCAAACCTACTGCAGTAGACAAGGGCAAGCAACAAGTCCGCTTCGACAAAACTTTGAAGAAGTCATCTCCCACAGGACTTGAAAAGCTTTACAATTTCGACATTTTGGCTCAATTAGCTAATACACCAGCCAGATTGTCAATCTTCGAGCTCTTGCGTCTTTCTAAAGAGACTCGGGAAACTCTAAGCGAAGCCCTGATGCAAGCAAAAATCTGCTTGACCCTCCTCAAGAAGCCGGAAGCAGAGCCAGTTTCTTGCCTATATTGTCACAGTGTTCTGGAATTGATCTCGAACATCACTTTCACGCAGGACGATATGCTGCTAGAAGATAATCGACATGACCGTCCTCTATATTTTACGGGATATATCGATTCTATGAAGGTTGATCGTCTACTAATTCATCCTGGATCCGCTCTCAGCATTATGCCGAGGACTATGCTGGATGCACTGAAAATACCTGTGCATAGTCTTTCTACTACCATCACCACCATTCTGGGATTCAATCAAGGCAAAAGTGAACCTCTGGGCAAGATTCGTCTGAAACTCCAAATAGGCAATCTTCGTACTAAGGTTACCTTTTATATCATCGACAACCACGGCTGTTCATACAATGCTATTCTGTGGAGGCCATTCTTACATGAGCATAACATTGTTCCTTCCACTCTTCATTAATGTTTTAAATACGTTGATGACAATGGAGAAGTCCACAAGGAGGTGGCCGATCTCCATCCTTTCAAAGGAGTCGAGGTATATTGCAATGATTCTCGCATGTATAAGGAGGAATTCATGAAGATTGTTCTGTCTCTCGACACAGAAGAAAATCAAGAAGCAACGCCCAATGAAACCCTCATCATACCTGTTAAAGGGCGGGTTTCTCATCCTCAATCCTCTAAACCATTGGCTATTCACTTGCCAATTCAGAAACAGCCAACTGATGATGGTCAAAGGGAGCTCACCTCCTCTGAGCCTCTTGTTATCGACTTACGTCGTAATAAGGACAAAAAACAGCTCACTTCCTCCGAGCCACTTGTTATCAATGACAAGGAAAATAGGGAGCTCACCTCCTCTGAGTCGCTTGTTATCGATCTCCGTCGTAACAAGTCTAATCTTCCTCCACGTTCTTCTTCTCCCCCTCTTGTAATCGATCTGACCAAGTCTGCTAAGGCTAAAGGTCCTGTTGTAAATACCACTGTGTATATCAATGAAGATGTATCTCCTTTCCAGTATACTGATGTTATCTACTATACTAAGTATTATTTGGAAATATTAGATAGCTTCCAATCATTCATAATGGGAGTCGTACAAGCTCTTCAGACGGAAGTCTCAATTGATCAGTCAGAGAAGTCCTACTTTATTGTTCCTTCTCGAAAGAAAGGCGAGAGTCCAATACTTTTTAGTAAAGGACCAGAACAGAAGTTCAGCTACACGGATGATAGCAAAGTTAACGATGCCAGACATCTTCAGCTCCGTCGTTACAGTCAACAATCAAAAGACATCATCCGAAAGATGGGCTACGACTTCAAAAGTGGCCTCAACTACGGCAAAGGAAGGCGAACTCCTGTTCGTACAGCTATTCCATATGGAAAGTCTGAAATGTATCACAGCAGGACCAATAGAGGGCTTGGATATGCTTCTCATCCAGTGTTATCTCCAGCAGTCTCTGAATCTGATAGTGATGAACGCTCTAATTCTTCTGATTTCAGATCATGGGATTCTGACACTAGTATTGGTCAAATTCATCGGCTGACCGTATCTTCTAATATGATCACTAATGAATTATCATCTTATCCAAATTCATTTTTCATCCATTAATTATAAATCATTCGACGGTTCACCTGTTCATTCGACGATTCATTTTGTTCATTCGAAGATTTATCTCGTTCATTCGACGGTTTGCCCGTTCATTCGACGATTCATCTCGTTCATTTGACGATTCATCTCGTTCATTCGACGGTTTACCCGTTCATTCGACGATTCATTTCGTTCATTGAAATAATTATATTCGACCAATTATATTTTGCCATGTCCATATTACCTCTGAGCAGATATAATGAATATCATTATTTTCCAAATCACGAAATATATCATGTCCTATACCTCTAAATATATTTTCTATTGCTATTATTTATATCTGAATAAGATATGCAACAAATAATAGTCCCACAACAAAATGTCTTTTTATTTAATCAGGATGGAAAGACATTACAACCAAAAGTATTCATACTTCAAAAGGCAAAAAGAAGATACAAACAGTCTTTTTAGACTGGTGGTCTGATCAAGTTGGCAATCTACTGCTTTAGGGTTTGCAGCCGCTCTTCATGGGAGTCTGTCACCCGTCTTCTGGCTTCTTCCATCATAGTTGCTTCATTTGAAGTTGGCATGGACACCATTCGACTGGTAACTTCAACATGATGAGCTGCTGTATACTCATCCCTTTCTTGAATCAAGACATTGAGTTGTTGAATATCAGCCTGATGTTTAGCCACTTCACTTTCAAGTTCTCGATGAAGACGGGTGATCTCTGCCTTCAAATCAGTGATCTTCCTCTCTCTACTCTCGGCGACCGAGGACACAGTCTCTACTTTAGAGTTATACTCAGCAGACCGAGCAGCAAAAGAATCCAGAAGGGTTTGAAGTTTTACTCTTTCAATGGCAGCCTCCTGGGACATCTTCTCAAACTCGGCCTGTATCAAGGATTCAGCATTTCCTTGATTCAGCTCTCTATAGCTTTTGGTGGTAGCTTCCAGCTCATCCAAAATGTGCTCAAAGAAAGTGGCCTGACCCTCGTCGCCTTGAGCACGGATAGCATTTATTAAGAAAGAAGTGGGAGTCCTGATTATATCAAAACCTTCTTTCTCCATCACTCTATTGACCAGAGGCCCTAACGAATCAAAGAAACACCTGGTGAAGGTGCCAATGATATGTTGGTTTGTCGCCATAACACCAGGAGTGGTAGCTACTCCTGATGAAGACGAAGGTGCAGAATGGTCAACTTCTTGCACTCTAACAGATGGTTCTTTGAACAAAGGAGCCACTGGGGAATTGGAGCTTTCTTTTGGTTCCTCTGCAAAACAAACGAATTCAATCATTTCATGCTAACAATGATCAAGAGATCAAAAGAGATGAAAGCAGCCTTATCGGTTACAGGTTTATCAGCTGCCGAAACAACTTCCACACTGGCAGCAGTAGTCTAAGGCATGACCGCCTGACTACTACCCGCATCTGAACCACAGGTCAAATGCTGATTGCCACCTGCTGGTGTTGTCAGTACAATATTCATACAGACAGCATGAGCTGATGAAGATCCAAGTTCTGTGTGGACAAAGACAAAGATGTCAGTTATCAATCTATTCAAATAAGATTGTTAAATGTCATTTTATACCTTGAGGAGTAACAGTTGTAGGCTCTTCCAGAGCTGCTCCTTCCTCTTCTGTCTCTATGGAAGATCTTTGCACTTCAATATTAGCATTTGAAGTGTCATCAATGTGAGCCATCTCTTCAGCATCCTTTGAAGGATTCGGAGTAACTTCAACAGTTTTAGCATCCACCTCTTCCGTATCCTTCTTAGGATTTGAAGGGTCATCGGCTACTTCAGGAGCCATTTCTTCAGGAGTTTGGTCAGGATTGACTGCATCGTCAACAGCATCTTCATCTTCCTCTGAAGAAGAATTTTCCCCTTCCTTTTCATTATCACTTCTTGGCAATGCTGCGATAGCAGTGGCAGTGGTTTCATAATCGCCATAGTCGCAACCTTCCAGTGCTGCGATTATCTTCCGATCTTCTTCTTCACGAAAGGTCCTGGGAGAAATAGAAGTTTGGACAGCTTCTGCTGCTGGTGGAGGAACTTGTGAAGCCTCCATGGCATGTGGCTGAGATTCTACAGTCTCTTGGTTCTGACTAACCTCTGCTCTTGTCTCAGTGATATCAGTTCTCTGCTCTGGAGTAGGTGTAGGCGATCCTATCGTGATTCCAGCAGCAGCACTAGCCACTGCTGAAGATAGAACAGGTCTTAAAGCGGTGAAAGGCTTCTTTCTTCTGAGTACTAACTGTTTGCCATTAAAATTCTTTGTTTATTACAATTTCAATACAAACAATGCAGTGTTACAAAATAGGACTTAAATGTAGTCCTAGGAGTACACTTTTGTTTATCTGGGTTCCTTAGTGCCGTAGAGTGAGTGGTAATGCGTTGACTCCGTTGACGATCCGATGATGGTTGTCGGTTCTCTGAAGATTGAGCGTTCTGGGTGGTGAAACTTGAGAGGAGAAAGACGTTGAGTGTCTGTATCTGCCTCTGCGAAGTCTCTGATTTGCAAGGTCGAGTGCTCTTTGTCCGTCTGTCTCTCTGTCTGTGTGAAGGAGATGCTCCCTCTATTTATAATTCTGCAGGCTGGCTGCTTATGCGCACATATACAGGATGCGCCTTGGCGTGGGGATGCCACGTGTTGATTGCTGATGGAGGCGCATGGATGACGCGCCCTGATTGGAGGGGTTAAAAACTTCATACTGCTGTTGTGAGCCGGCACGTTAGCAGAGGAGAAGATATTTCTGTTGCTGAGATCTCGGGTGAGTTAGGTCAAAGGACACATGTCATTGACCCATGGCTCAAGGATCTCGGATTTGATGGAGAAGGATCTGGTAGGATGCGCCTAGAATTGGGCGCCTGAGGTGGCTCTGATTCATCTGGGGTGCATGGCTTCTGAAGCGCATGCGAAGTGCTGACTCACAACCTTTAGGAGTCCTGAGTCATCTGGGGCGTATGGCTTTTGAGGCACATGCAGGGTTGCAAATGATGACTTCGCCTCTGTCTTCAGGGATCAGTGGAAAGTCTGATGCGCATGGCTTTTGAGGCGCATGCAAGTTTAGGTAATGACTCTACTTCTGTCTTTTGGGATCAGTAAAGAGTCTGGGGCGCATGGCTTTTGAGGCGCATGTAAGTTTCGGGTGCATGGCTGTGGAGGCGCATGCGAGTGGTTGAGTGGCCACGTGGCAGTAGCCGTCAAAGGAAAGTAATGATGGTGCTGACGTTGCCGACGCTTCGTTATCTGAAAAAGCTGTCAACCGTTCAGTCTTTGGGAAACGTGCTGCCAACTTTGTCAGTCCAGCATTTAATGTTTGGTGACATTCGATGGACAGCGGAGTGGGCACGTCGATTGGTGTTCCACTGAGTGTACGGGGGGATGCTTTGAGGGTACATCCTCTGTGATGCGCCTTGATGCTGCAGCGAGGGCGCATCTGCGTGATGCTTGTGATCTTTGGGTGCATGAGGGGGATGCGCCTTTGTTGTCGAGAGAGGGCGCAGCTCTATGGTGCGCGGCTTCAACGAGCGTATTTATGGCACTCTTTAATTAGTGCGGCCGTTACGCTGCTTTCAATGGCCATTATGACTTTATCAGAATTCGAAGCGTCTGATTCATTCATTTAAGGCACATTCGTTGCACAGAATTCGGAGGGCCATCCACTTGGCGCATGGGTGTGACTTGCCCGGCCTATAAATAGTGGTTATGGGAGAGTTTGCTTCTTATTCCCTCACGTTCTCCTGTCATGCATTATTCTGATCGAACTTCCTTCGTTGAACAGATGCGTCCAAGGGTGAAGATGCGGCCGACAGTCTTCGACTTAGCTTCTTTGAAGGTGACTGTTTCATCCAAAGGTCGGAGGCAGAGGCTTCCGAGGCAGGCGAAAGGTGCCTGTTGCATCCAAAGATGGGGATGCTCGGGCCCTTCCTCTGTAATGCTGGAAGAGCCACAGATCGGAATTATGGTGCCCCTACCGTCTTCCTCTAGCTTTGGCGAGCTCCTTCTCTGCGTGGGGGTGTCGCCATTCTGGTTGAAAGCTGCTCCTTTAGCCGCAATTTTGATTGCGATCTTCCATGGGGCTCTTTCTCTGGATGGTGGGTCGATCACCACCTCTGCTCGGTTAGGTGATCCTGGTTGGGAGAACAACGCATGGTCGAAGGGATGCACATAACTGAGATGGCTCACGAGTATGCTGCTGGCAGGATGTGCCCCGCTGAGGGCGCATGACGTGATGCGCTTTGCTGAGGGCGCATGAAGTTGCTGGATCCATTTGAAGGCGCTCTGCTGAGGGCGCATGACGAGTTGCTACGCCTTCTTGAGGGCGCATGGCGACATCTGATTGTAGACTTAGGATCTTTTCTTTGTAGAATTTCTCCTTTGTACAATCTTTTATAGACATATAATAAAAGATCATTATTTCCATGTCTACTTCTGTTGTCTTTGTTGTGTGGGGCCTTCTGTATATCTCCTGGCGCATGTAGTTCGGCGCATGTTGCTGAAATTCCATGCTTCTACAAGACCCCCTTCAAAGTTTTCAAAACTTTCTGGATAAGTTTTGGAATACTTTGAATAAGAAGCATGGCAGCTGGAGCGCATGTCCGTGGGGCGCACGATCGTTCGGGCGCATGACCGTTTTGGGCGCATGGCTGCTCCGCTCAGATTAATGCAAGTGATAACGCCTCGATAACCGAAGAGATTAATGATGATCTTTTCGGTTTTATTTGCTTTTATCCTCTACGGGACCCAAGGCGTTTGGCCAAGCCTATAAATAGTCGACTGATAGAAAAGGGTTTTCCACTTTCTGTCTTCTTCTTCTTTTTCCGGAAATCCAAAACTCTTTGCTGAGATGGCTCCCAAGACTTCCCGTGGAGGTGCTGGTCGTGGCAAATATGAGGTTCAAGGGGTAGAATATCCCTACTCAGAGGTAATGTGGACGTGGTAGGGATTGATTCTAGGGAGGCGCGGAACTCCTCAGAGGTAATGTGGACGTGGAAGCTCTACGACAAGTGTACGTCAACCCTGGGGTTGTTTGTACTGGATGTTTACTCAGAGGTAATGTGGACATGGTAAACATGGGGTAGCGTCATCTTATGAAGTATAAGACTCTGCTTTGGTAGGGTGTATAGGAACAACTCAGAGGTAATGTGGACATGGTTGTCCTTCTACTGAAATGATGCCATGGAACAGCTGGATTCCTGAGGCGTATGATTTTATGGAGAGGAGTACATGTCTGAAGAGTATCAGGAGTAGTACTTCTTTAGAAACTTGCCATTGATGGGCATCATGAACAAGTCTCCGTTGGGTTTGGCGAGGCGGTAAGCGCCGTTGGAGTATACCATCTCTATGATGAAAGGTCCTTCCCATTTGGGTTCGAACTTTCCTGGTGTCTTGTGAGTCAACACCATCGGCCGTCTGACTGCTAGTACCAGGTCGCCGACTTGGAAGGTTCTCTGCTTGACCTTCTTGTTAAAAGCCTGTGATATACGGGCTTGGTAGAGTTCAATGCGTTGCTGAGCTAGGAGACGCTTCTCATCGAGTGCCTCCAATTCTTGCAGACGACGACGTTGATTGTGAAGAACAGTTTGGCAACTCTAGAGGGGGGTGAATAGAGTTTATATAAAAAAATAGCCAATTTAAAAATAACTCTTTCACCAATAATAAATAATCAGAGAAAGTGCGGAGATTAAATGAAGAGCAGAAGAGCATACGCAAACACAGCGATTTTAACCTGGTTTCCCTCGTGGAGGACTAGTCCAGGCCTGAGAACTCTAGCTCAGGATTAAATCCACTATTTGTGAAATAGTAGCTTACAACCCGTGCCTTTACTTCAGAAGAGCACGTCAACTTCTTACAGAGAATCGCAGTGGCGATTGCTTGGAATTGTCCAAGCGACTTCTTCACTCTTGCACAAGAATCCTAACTGAGAGATGCTGAGCACTCGAGACTTAGGAGGCTTGTGGCTAGTAGATAGGAAGGGTATGGCTTATTTCAGCTTATAGGAGAGAAGAGAAGAGAAGATTGAGTGATTCAAAATGAGAGAATTTATGCCCTATTTATACTGTTTTTAGAGGCATAATTCGGCCAGAATTCGGGTAGGAAAATTCAAAAATTTGGCCGTTGGACAGCTAGCAACCAGCTAACCCTAAAATTAGGGTTCCTGATTTCTAGGGGACAGAGTTCGGCCCGAACTCTGTGTGGAGGCAGAGTTCGGCCCGAACTCTGTCTCCAAAGCACAGAGTGGTTCTGAGGGGACCAGTGGGCAGTTTTTGGTTCAGTGGAGTTTGGAATTTTGGGTAGGCTTATAGACTAAGTTCCAAGAGCTCAGCATTACTCAGAGTACAAACTTCTAGACTCAATAAAATGTAAAAGTACAGACTCGAAAATATACTGAGAGCCGGAAACTGAGCTGTCGTCTGTCCTGAACTGAAAGCAGACGTCGTGTGTCGTATTGAATTTATACAGATATTATTTAGTCAATGTAGTCAATATTTGGTTGACTGTGACTTTGTGTCAACAATCTCCCCCATATTGATAATTGACAAAATAATATATGTATATTTTAATATTCATACCTGGACACAGTTGTTTACAACACAACTCCCCCATAAACGATGCCGAGCTAGAATAGGATAGCTCCCCCGTAACCAATGCATAGAACCTGATAGATAATATCTTCCCAAACGCAAAAACAAACACAGATATATATACACAAACAAAAAGATACATATTTCTCCCCCTTTTGGCAGTTAGCAATATAAAGGATCAGATCAACTGCATAAGGAAAATCATGTAAAGTGCAGTATAGGCAATGAATAGTAATGCAACCACACCAAGCAGAGAAGAAACAGTATAATACTAAACAAGATAAGTCACGGGCATAAAATAAAACTACGAGAAATAGCATAAAATGTATCCACCAAACAGAATGTCAAGCACATCATCAGGGTTTTTAAGACATAAATCCAGTACATAAATCCATAACAAACTGAAATAACTAAAATCAAAAGGCAACTAAGATCATCAGCAGTGGCAGCAGCATATCACGCCAATCTCCATCATGGAGCACGAGAAGGTCCAGGAGAGTTGGAACGTCTGGGATCCACAAGAGCAGCACTCGGATCCAGGTAACGCATGACCCACGGATCATCAATGCGATATCCCTCACGATCGGGATCCCGCTGCATGGGAATGGGCAAAGTAGGATGATGGGACATGGAGTACCGAATATCATGCAGCGAGTTGCAGAGTTCACTCATCTGCAGGGTAGTACGGTAGTCCATCTGAGCCCACCGATCAGCCTCTAAGTAGAAACGATCCTGGAGCATGGTCTGGATGGAGTCAAGAGTGGCAGGAGGAGGAGGTGCATCCTGACCAAAAGAAGGGGCGTCAGGCTCCTCATCATCAGAATGCTCAGAGGCCTCAGGAGAGGCGACAACTGCCTGAGTACGGCGTGCCTTGGACAGAAAAGCAGGAGCAGGCAAGAACTGACAGTCATGGATAGGAAGATATAAGGGATAAACCAAGGCTCTTGGTTTCTTCCTACAATTTATCATCCAATCCATCATTGTCCTAGGAAGATTGAAGGGGATACGATAATGAAGGTGATATAAAGCAGAGATCTCAAAGTAGGTAACTTCATCAGTTGAACCAGCCTTGGGTAAGATGGTGTTAAAAATCATTCGATGAAGCTCATAGAAGTAGGGGTTGAGATGCTTGGCCATAAGTTTGCGAGGACTTATGTTAGGAGCACATAATTCCTCCTTGAATCCTTCAAGAGAAGTATCGCCAACAAATTAAAATTGACGTGCTTCCACAAGTTTATCCCAAGCATCAAGATTAACAAGATCAAGAAAATCCCCCAACTCGGAATCATTGAAGACTATGTCAATACCGGCAACCCGGGAATAGATGTGGGTTGCATCGAAAGTTAAATTGCAATAAAACATTTGGATTGCACTACGGTAGATGACAAAATTTGAAGCAACTAAAGCATCCAAACAAAGATCACGGAATAATGACTCATATTGAGAAAATATGGTGAAGTTTATGGGATGGCCCCCAAATACCGGACGAGTTCTAAAATCGCTAAACCATTCATTAGAGGCTTCTAGCGATACAAATAGACGGTCGTCGTAAGTGTTAGGGTCATCGGGACGCGACAGATTGAACAACGGATGAATGGGGTGTTGTTCAACTACTTGTTCAATCGGAGGAGGAGGAACCAAAGAGGAAGCACCCTTATGTCGAGTCCGTCTCCCTCGTTTGGACAAGCGAGATGCCATTTGCAAGAAAATAGGATAACTTGAAAATGGATAGAAGGAGAGTTATACCTGAAAATAATACCAAACAGTTGAAGAGAATGTTGAAAAACCCCTTTCCCTTGATTTTGAGAAGAAATAGAGCCCTCTAGATCAAGAACTAGGGTTAGGGTTTGGAAGGAAGAAAATGGAAGAGGTGGAGAAGAAGGAAATATGGGAGGAAAGAGAAGGAATCCCGAAATAAAGTAGGGCTTTGTCTTTGGTCGGATAGAATAGTGACTATTGGATTAGAATTGATCCAACGGCAGAGCCAGATCCCGACCCTGGAACCTAGGGACCGAACTCGGCCCGAACTCTGATAGGGGCAGAGTTCGGCCCGAGTTCTGGTTCAATGGTCCATAACAGAATACAGGCTAAAAGATGAAGAAAAAGTTGAAGTAAAAAAATTATAATCAAGAACAACAAAGAAAAATGTTGAATAAAAAATAGATAGAGAGGTACTCAGAAATCAGAATGAACTTTAGAAAATGTCAAATAGGCAATAGTAAATCAAGAACGAGCCATATAATAAATAAGGACATATATTGTGGTTCAATATTTCAAACTTGCCATGGGTTAGCTGCAGGGGCCAGATCCCAGCTAGTGGTAGTCCTGAGGACTAGTGCACCGTGTCGCTTAGGCTTTTACGCCTTGTTGTCAGAAGGACCCTTTCGGCTTGTACCCATACCAAATTTTTCGTAAAAGAATCACAATATACTCGATATTTACGCAGGTGAGTTTCAATTTATAACTGCTTCATCTAAAATTCCGAGTTCACGACAAAGAAAATTGAAGCGCTCTTCGGATAATGGCTTAGTAAAGAAATCTGCCAGCTGATGATCAGTGTCAATAAATTCTAAGTTAATCGTGCCATTTTGCTGATGATCACGCAAAAAGTGGTGTCTGATCTCAATGTGTTTAGTGCGTGAGTGGCAGACAAGGTTCTTAGTCAAATTGATGGCACTAGTATTGTCACAGAATATAGGAATATGCATGAAAGATAACTTATAGTCTTCAAGGGTTTGCTTAATCCACAGAATTTGTGCACAACAACGCCCAGCTGCTATGTATTCAGCTTCTGTTGTGGATAGTGCAACAGAGTTCTGCTTCTTGCTAAACCAGGAGACTAAAGCTTTTCCTAATAAATGACACGTGCCGCTCGTACTTTTACGGTCGACCTTGCATCCAGCGAAGTCAGCATCGGAGTAACCAATAAGATCAAATGATGTTGACTTGGGATACCATAGGCCTACTGTAACCGTACCCTTAAGGTATCTAAAGATACGCTTAACCGCGGTCATGTGTGATTCCTTAGGATTAGCTTGATATCTAGCACATAGGCAAACACTGAACATGATATCGGGACGACTAGCAGTTAAATAGAGTAAGCTGCCTATCATACCTCGATACTTACGTTGATCAACGGGTTTGCCGCTCTCATCTGGTTCGAGTTTGGTTGAAGTAGCCATTGGCGTGCTAATTGGTTTGACGTTGTCAAGATCGAACTTCTTCAGCATGTCCTTGGTATACTTCGATTGGCAGATGAAAGTTCCATTAGCCATTTGTTTCACTTGCAGACCAAAAAAATAGTTGAGCTCTCCCATCATGCTCATCTCAAATTCTGTCTGCATACACTTGGCAAATTCTTGACAAAGAGTTTCATCAGTAGACCCAAAAATAATATCATCAACATAAATCTGAATTAATAGAATGGTGTCTTTGAAAGATTTGATAAACAGTGTAGTGTCAATTTTCCCTTTTGAAAAACCTTTCTCAAGCAAGAAGCTGCTTAACCTTTCATACCAAGCTCTGGGGGCTTGTTTAAGGCCATAAAGCGCTTTCTTCAGCTTGAACACGTGGTCGGGAAATTTGTGATTTTCAAAGCCAGGAGGTTGTTTGACATAAACTTCCTCCTTAATAAAGCCATTCAAGAAAGCACTTTTAACATCCATTTGAAATAATTTAAAGTTCTGATGATTAGCAAAAGCACAAAGCATCCGAATGGATTCTAGTCTAGCAACAGGAGCATATGTCTCATCGTAGTCGATACCTTCCTCTTGGTTGTATCCTTGAGCTACTAGACGAGCTTTGTTACGTGTGACTGAACCATCTTCATTTACTTTGTTTCTAAACACCCATTTGGTACCAATTATTGAGTGATTAGCCGGTCTAGGAACTAGTTCCCATACTTGGCTTCTCTCAAATTGGTTGAGTTCTTCTTGCATAGCAGAGATCCAAAATTTATCAGTAAAAGCTTCAGAAATGTTTTTAGGCTCTACTTGTGAAATGAAGGCAGTGTTAGCAACAGAGTCTCTTAATAATGATCTAGTAGTAACTCCACGTGAAACTTCACCTATGACTAAATTTTCTGGATGAGAAGGTTTGAAAGAAAATTTCTTAGGCAAACCCTTCAGAGAATTAGTTTCGGTTGAAGTATTCATTTGAGTAGAAGAAGTTGATGGCTCAACATCATCATCAAGAGCACTTACTGCACTGTTATCTTCATCAAAAGTCATATTAGTTGACTCCTCCATAATAAGTGAGCGTTTATTGAAAACTCTATATCCTTTACTCTTGGCAGCATAACCAAGAAAGATACCATCGTCAGCTTTGGCATCAAATTTGCCTAAGTTGTCTTTGGTGTTAAGGATAAAACATCTGCAGCCAAAAACTTTAAAATAAGAAACATTTGGGGTTCTCCCAAACCAAAGCTCATAGGGTGTTTTCTTCGTAATGGGACGAATAAGCACCCTATTCAAAATGTGGCATGCTGTACTTACAGCCTCTGCCCAAAAATATTTCGGAAGAGAAAATTTATTTAACATGACTCTAGCCATATCGCCAAGAGTCCTATTCTTCCGCTCCATAACACCATTTCGTTGAGGAGTTCTTGGACAAGAAAATTCATGATCAAAACCATTTGCATTACAAAAAATTTCAAAATCAGAATTTACGAATTCGCCTCCATGATCACTTCAGATTCGAGTAATCATGTAGCCTTTTTCGTTTTGAACTTTCTTTACAAAAACTTTGAAAACAAAAATAGCATCGCTCTTATTAGCGAGAAAGAAAACCCAAGTAAATCTTGAAAAATCATCAATAATTACAAAAGCATATAGCTTGCCACCAAGACTAGCTATTCTACTAGGCCCAAATAAATCCATATGAAGTAATTGCAGGGGTCTAGTGGTACTTACAGAGTTGATGGAATGAAATGAGGATTTTGTAGCCTTGTTTAGTTCACATTCGGCACATATCGTGTCCTTTTTGAATGTGATGTCTGGTAATCCTCTCACTAGCTTCTTGGTTGATAGCCTGGATATAGTATCCATATTAGCGTGACCAAGACGCTGGTGCCAAAGCAGTCGTTCGTCTTTGTGGGCATATAAACATCTACCTGCATGGTTAGTATTTATAGATAGATAGAAAATATAGATATTGTCCTCTCTTTTCCCTTCAAAAGTAATGTCTCCTGTTGACCTATCATAGATATAGCAATGGTTTTGTCCAAAGTTAATATCATATCCATGATCAGCAAGATGGCTAATGCTGAGCAGGTTATGCTTTAACTCGGTCACTAGGCAGACATCCTTTATAACAGGAGAAGGAGGATGACCAATGATACCGTTACCTATTATGTGCCCTTTGAGATTGTTACCGAAGGATACGTATCCTTCTCTTTTCATCGATAGTGATGCAAAAAGATTTGCGTCTCCCGTCATATGTCGCGAGCATCCACTATCGAGAATCCACTTACTCTCAGTTGAGGAGGGAAGGTCCACCTACATCAAGAGTAGATGTGACCTTTGGTACCCATTTTCTTGAGGGTCCTGAAAAGTTAGTTTTCGGAAACCAAGCATATATTTTCTTGTCTACCAGTCTTCTAACTCTACACTGTAGTGAGATGTGTCCATGTGATCCACAGTAAGTACAGATAGCATTTTTATTTATACTGGGAGCATGAGAATGGTATCTATAAGCAACAGGATGAGGATGATATGAAGAGTTAGCATGGTAATGATGACTATGCATAGAGTGAGTGGCATGATGATGATGTCTGTGTGGCATAGCATGATAATATTGTCTATGAGGAGTGGCATACTGAAATTGTCTATATAGCATAGTGTAATGTTGTGGCATAACAAGATGATTCTGCCTATGTGACATAATATGATGATTTTGTCTACGTGTAGAGTGATATTGATTGTGTCTTTGTGCAGTATGATGAGTATGAGGAGTATTCTTACGTGCACGTGGTTTATGAAAGTTTGTGTACATAAAAGCATGGTTATGTGTTGTGTGAGGATGATGTGATTGACTAGCATGAGTGGTGTTGTGCCCATGTGATTGGGTTTGAGGTTTAGCAACCTGTTTTTCCAATTTGGTTTCTAATCTTTTAGAAGCAGCTTGCAATTCATCAACCTTAATATTCAAGCCATATATTTTAGTCATAGAGATTTTGTGTCTACTCTTTTCTTCAGCAAGCAATGTGTTAAGAGTAGTGATCTCTTGAGCTTGTTGCTCAATACTTGTTTCAGCATCATGTAAGCTTATTTTAAGCTTCGATACTTCATTAGTGGCATCAGTGGAAGAAGTGTCTCTAACATTATCAAGAAGTGAGGATATTCTCTGTATCTCGTCTTCAAGACTTTTGATTTTGTCCTTGGCATGCTTGTATTTACCGATGACCTTTTTGTGATCATCAAGTAAATCAGTGAAGGCATCGCCAAGTTCATCAAAAGAGAAGTCATCTAAAGTTTCGTTTGATACCTTGGTAGAAGTTGCCATTAAGCACACATTTGCTTTGTCTTGAGGAGAGTTCTTTTCTTCCTCGGAGTCACTTGCTTCGCTTTCATGCCAAATGCTTGTGTTGGCATACCTTTTTGATGAGTTCTTCTTGTAGGGCTTCTCATAGCGGTTGCTCTTCTTTAAGAATGGACAGTCTCTTCGGACGTGTCCAGTCTTTTTGCAACCATAGCAGGTTGGCTCTTCTTCATCGTCTTCTTGTGGCTCCTTCTTTCTTTGATTGAAGCGAAGGAATTTCTTGAAGTTACGAACCATGAGAGCTTGGTCTTCATCATCTGAGTTGTCGTCTTCGGTCTCATCGTGATCAACCTTTCGTCGATAAACTTTGAGTGCGATCTCCCTGATCTTCGGAGCAGGCTCTTCGAAGTCCTTGAGGTCAAGCTCGTGAGTCATGAGCTTGCCCATCAAAGTCTCCATAGACATAGTTGTGAGATCGTTCCCTTCTATGATGGCTGTCACCTTAGGGTTCCAAATCTTTGGTAACCCTCTGAGTAGCTTGCGGATCTTCTCATGGTTTGAGTACTGCTTACCAAGCGAGGATAACGGGTTGATGATGTCGAGGAATCTTGTAAACATTTGAGTGATCGTCTCATTTGGCTTCATCTTGAAGGCTTCGTACTCTTGAGTGAGACGGCTTATCTTCGATCCTTGACTTGAGTGGTTCCTTCATGCGTCACTTCTAGAAGTCTCCATACTTCATGAGCAGTGGTGCATGTAGAGACCCTGTTAAATTCGTTCCTGTCTATAGCACAGAATAAAGCATTAATAGCCCTAGCATCTAGACTTGCCTGTTTCTTCTTCTCGACAGAATATTTGTCGTATGGTTTCTCAATGAAGTCACCATCGACAACTATTCTGGCGGGCTTTTTGTAACCGTCAGTTACGACAGTCCACAGGTCAAAGTCTAGAGACTTCAGATAAAAACTCATCCTTGTTTTCCAATATGTGTAGTTAGTCCCATCAAATAGGGGAGGCCTATGAGTGGACTGACCTTCACCATGATTGGAGATCAAGGATTGTGTGGTTGCCATGGATCAGCTCTTAGGATGTTAGTCCTTATAAAGAGAACAGAGCTCTGATACCAATTGAAGAACAGTTTGGCAACTCTAGAGGGGGGTGAATAGAGTTTATATAGAAAAATAGCCAATTTAAAAATAACTCTTTCACCAACAATAAATAATCAGAGTAAAGTGCGGAAAATAAATGAAGAGCAGAAGAGCATACGCAAACACAGCGATTTTAACCTGGTTTCCCTCGTGGAGGACTAGTCCAGGCCTGAGAACTCTAGCTCAGGATTAAATCCACTATTTGTGAAATAGTAGCTTACAACCCGTGCCTTTACTTCAGAAGAGCACGTCAACTTCTTACAGAGAATCGCAGTGGCGATTGCTTGGAATTGTCCAAGCGACTTCTTCACTCTTGCACAAGAATCCTAACTGAGAGATGCTGAGCACTCGAGACTTAGGAGGCTTGTGGCTAGTAGATAGGAAGGGTATGGCTTATTTCAGCTTATAGGAGAGAAGAGAAGAGAAGATTGAGTGATTCAAAATGAGAGAATTCATGCCCTATTTATACTGTTTTTAGAGGCAGAATTCGGCCAGAATTCGGGTAGGAAAATTCAAAAATTTGGCCGTTGGACAGCTAGCAACCAGCTAACCCTAAAATTAGGGTTCCTGATTTCTAGGGGACAGAGTTCGGCCCGAACTCTGTGTGGAGGCAGAGTTCGGCCCGAACTCTGTCTCCAAAGCACAGAGTGGTTCTGAGGGGACCAGTGGGCAGTTTTTGGTTCAGTGGAGTTTGGGATTTTGGGTAGGCTTATAGACTAAGTTCCAAGAGCTCAGCATTACTCAGAGTACAAACTTCTAGACTCAATAAAATGTAAAAGTACAGACTCAAAAATATACTGAGAGCCGAAAACTGAGCTGTCGTCTGTCCTGAACTGAAAGCAGACGTCGTGTGTCGTATTGAATTTATACAGATATTATTTAGTCAATGTAGTCAATATTTGGTTGACTGTGACTTTGTGTCAACAGATTGTCCTCTTCTGTGAGCTGATGGGTGATGGCCACGCGGAGTGAAGGTATCTGAATCTCAAGAGGCAGTACTGCTTCGCTCCCGTAGACCAAGGAGAATGGTGTGTTGCCTGTAGGGGTCCGTACCGTCGTGCGATAGGCCCAAAGGCATTCGCCGAGCTTTTCGTTCCAGTCGCGTTTGTTGGAGGATACGACTTTTTTGAGTAGCTTGACGATGGTTTTGTTGAACGCCTCAGCCAATCCATTTGCTGCTGGATTGTAGGCGGTTGATGCCACATTCTGGATACGATTCTTGTCACAGAATCGACTGAAAATGTGGCTGATGAATTGGGGGCCGTTGTCGTGGATAATCCTTCGAGGCACCCCAAAACGGTAAATGACGTGGTGCTTAATGAAGTTGATCACCCTGGAGCTCTTCACTTCTGCCAGTGGAACTGCCTCGGCCCATTTGGAGAAGTAGTCTGTAATGGCAAGAATGAAGCGGTGTCCTCTTGAGGAGGGAGGAGTGATCGGCCCTACAATGTCCATGCCCCAAGCCTCGAAGGGCCAGGAGGCAACTGTAGTATGCAAGGGTTCTGACGGTGTATGGATAAAGTCTGCGTGTAATTGACACGCGTGGCACTTCTTTGCATAGTCGATGGCGTCAGCTGCCATGGTGGGCCAGTAGTAGCCCATGCGTCGCAGTCGATCCTGCAACTTAGGCCCAGGTTGATGAGCCCCGCACGTTCCGTCATGAGCTTCTCGAAGAGCTTCGGCTGCTTCTTCATTAGACATGCACCGAAGGAGAAGTCCATCGTAGGAGCGTCGATACAGTGTTTTAGTGGCTGTATCGTAGTAGAATCGAAGGGAACGCCTCCTGACAGAGACAGCTTCCTTCGGGTCTTCTGGAAGAATTCTGTGAACAGCAAAGTCAATAAACGGGAACCTCCAATCTCGGACATTAATGTCGGCATTTGCTGGCATGGCATGGGCCATGTGTACACACAAATTGTTTCTAGGGCAAACCAGGTCTCGACCGACCACTGTAATGTAGTGTTGGGTACCGAGAGGTGCTGCCAATGAGGCCGCGAGGCCGGCTAGAGCGTCCGCCTCCAGATTTTGTAAGCGGGGTACGTGCTCGATGAAGAACCCAGTGAAGGTTGAAATGATGTTCAACGCAACTTCATGATAGGGGATTAGGTCTTCGTGGCGAACCTCGTACTGCCCTCTGACCTGGTAAACGACGAGTTTTGAGTCACCGTAGGCTTCCAGGTGATCTACCCCCAAGTGTTGTGCCAGCTGGAGTCCCATGATGAGTGCGTTGTACTCTGCGACATTGTTGGAACGTGGCTTTGACAGGGAGTAAGCACGCTGGATCACCAAGTGTTCGGGGGAGACCAAGACTACCCCCACTCCTGCGATGATTTGGCCTTTGGGGCCTGTTCTTGAGGCGCCATCGAAGAACATCCGCCAAACGGGGCTTTCTTCGGTGACATTGGATTCTTGGACCTCATCCGGGATGTCTTCATAGAGCTTCGAGGACTCCGGGATGGGGTGCGCCGCTAAGAAGTCGGCCAAGGCCTGACCTTTAACCGCTTTCTGTGGAACAAACACCATGTTGTATGGTGTCAGCAAGATCGCCCATGTAGCTAGCCAAGAGTTTAATGATCCCAGTTTCGTCATGAGAACCCTGAGTGGATTGACTCGAGAGATGACATGAATTGTATGCCCCGAGACATAGTGGCGGGTTTTCTGTATGGCGAATACCAAAGCCAAACAATCCTTCTCAACGGGGTTGTACCGGTGTTCGGCCCCAATAAGTGTTCGACTGAGGTAGTAAATTGCTTGCTCGTAGCCAGTATCACTGTTCTGAGCGAGCAAAGTGCCAAGGGAATGATCCATGGCACGGACGTAGAGGAGGAACGGTTTTCCTGAGACGGGGGCCACCAAGACATGCAGACTTGTCAGGTAAGCCTTGATGTCGTCAAAAGCTTTCTGGCATTCTTCTGTCCAGACATGGGACATGGAGTACCGAATATCATACAGCGAGTTGCAGAGTGCACTCATCTGCAGGGTAGTGCGGTAGTCCATCTGAGCCCACCGATCAGCCTCTAAGTAGAAACGATCCTGGAGCATAGTCTGGATGGAGTCAAGAGTGGCAGGAGGAGGAGGTGCATCCTGACCAAAAGGAGGGGCGTCAGGCTTCTTATCATCAGAATGCTCAGAGGCCTCAGGAGAGGCGACAACTACCTGAGTACGGCGTGCCTTGGACAGAAAAGCAGGAGCAGGCAAGAACTGACAGTCATGGATAGGAATGATGAATGCACGAAAAACCATAGGAAGGTATAAGGGATAAACCAAGGCTCTTGGTTTTTTCCTACAATTTATCATCCAATCCATCATTGTCCTAGGAAGATTGAAGGGGATACGATAATGAAGGTGATATAAAGCAGAGATCTCAAAGTAGGTAACTTCATCAGTTGAACCAGCCTTGGGTAAGATGGTGTTAAAAATCATTCGATGAAGCTCATAGAAGTAGGGGTTGAGATGCTTGGCCATAAGTTTGCGAGGACTTATGTTAGGAGCACATAATTCCTCCTTGAATCCTTCAAGAGAAGTATCGCCAACAAATTGAAATTGACGTGCTTCCACAAGTTTATCCCAAGCATCAAGATTAACAAGATTAAGAAAATCCCCCAACTCGGAATCATTGAAGACTATGTCAATACCGGCAACCCGGGAATAGATGTGGGTTGCATCGAAAGTTAAATTGCAATAAAACATTTGGATTGCACTACGGTAGATGACAAAATTTGAAGCAACTAAAGCATCCAAACAAAGATCACGGAATAATGACTCATATTGAGAAAATATGGTGAAGTTTATGGGATGGCCCCCAAATACCGGACGAGTTCTAAAATCGCTAAACCATTCATTAGAGGCTTCTAGCGATACAAATAGACGGTCGTCGTAAGTGTTAGGGTCATCGGGACGCGGCGGATTGAACAACGGATGAATGGGGTGTTGTTCAACTACTTGTTCAATCGGAGGAGGAGGAACCGAAGAGGAAGCACCCTCATGTCGAGTCCGTCTCCCTCGTTTGGACAAGCGAGATACCATTTGCAAGAAAATAGGATAACTTGAAAATGGATAGAAGGAGAGAGTTATACCTGAAAATAATACCAAACAGTTGAAGAGAATGTTGAAAAACCCCTTTCCCTTGATTTTGAGAAGAAATAGAGCCCTCTAGATCAAGAACTAGGGTTAGGATTTGGAAGGAAGAAGATGGAAGAGATGGAGAAGAAGGAAATATGGGAGAAAAGAGAAGGAATCCCGAAATAAAGTAGGGCTTTGTCTTTGGTCGGATAGAATAGTGACCATTGGATTAGAATTGATCCAACGGCAGAGCCAGATCCCGACCCTGGAACCTAGGGACCGAACTCGGCCCGAACTCTGATAGGGGCAGAGTTCGGCCCGAGTTCTGGTTCAATGGTCCATAACAGAATACAGGCTAAAAGATGAAGAAAAAGTTGAAGTAAAAAAATTATAATCAAGAACAACAAAGAAAAATGTTGAATAAAAAATAGATAGAGAGGTACTCAGAAATTAGAATGAACTTTAGAAAATGTCAAATAGGCAATAGTAAATCGAGAACGAGCCATATAATAAATAAGGACATATATTGTGGTTCAATATTTCAAACTTGCCATGGGTTAGCTGCAGGGGCCGGATTCCAGCTAGCGGTAGTCCTGAGGACTAGTGCACCGTGTCGCTTAGGCTTTTACGCCTTGTTGTCAGAAGGACTCTTTCGGCTTGTACCCATACCAAATTTTTCGTAAAAGAATCACAGTATACTCGATATTTACGCAGGTGAGTTTCAATTTATAACTGCTTCATCTAAAATTCCGAGTTCACGACAAAGAAAATTGAAGCGCTCTTCGGATAATGGCTTAGTAAAGAAATCTGCCAGCTGATGATCAGTGTCAATAAATTCTAAGTTAATCGTGCCATTTTGCTGATGATCACGCAAAAAGTGGTGTCTGATCTCAATGTGTTTAGTGCATGAGTGGCAGACAGGGTTCTTAGTCAAATTGATGGCACTAGTATTGTTACAGAATATAGGAATATGCATGAAAGATAACTTATAGTCTTCAAGGGTTTGCTTCATCCACAGAATTTGTGCACAACAACGCCCAGCTGCTATGTATTCAGCTTCTGTTGTGGATAGTGCAACAGAGTTCTGCTTCTTGCTAAACCAGGAGACTAAAGCTTTTCCTAATAAATGACACGTGCCGCTCGTACTTTTACGGTCGACCTTGCATCCAGCGAAGTCAGCATCGGAGTAACCAATAAGATCAAATGATGTTGACTTGGGATACCATAGGCCTACTGTAACCGTACCCTTAAGGTATCTAAAGATACGCTTAACCGCGGTCATGTGTGATTCCTTAGGATTAGCTTGATATCTAGCACATAGGCAAACACTGAACATGATATCGGGACGACTAGCAGTTAAATAGAGTAAGCTGCCTATCATACCTCGATACTTACGTTGATCAACGGGTTTGCCGCTCTCATCTGGTTCGAGTTTGGTTGAAGTAGCCATTGGCGTGCTAATTGGTTTGACGTTGTCAAGATCGAACTTCTTCAGCATGTCCTTGGTATACTTCGATTGGCAGATGAAAGTTCCATTAGCCATTTGTTTCACTTGCAGACCAAAAAAATAGTTGAGCTCTCCCATCATGCTCATCTCAAATTCTGTCTGCATACACTTGGCAAATTCTTGACAAAGAGTTTCATCAGTAGACCCAAAAATAATATCATCAACATAAATCTGAATTAATAGAATGGTGTCTTTGAAAGATTTGATAAACAGTGTAGTGTCAATTTTCCCTTTTGAAAAACCTTTCTCAAGCAAGAAGCTGCTTAACCTTTCATACCAAGCTCTGGGGGCTTGTTTAAGGCCATAAAGCGCTTTCTTCAGCTTGAACACGTGGTCGGGAAATTTGTGATTTTCAAAGCCAGGAGGTTGTTTGACATAAACTTCCTCCTTAATAAAGCCATTCAAGAAAGCACTTTTAACATCCATTTGAAATAATTTAAAGTTCTGATGATTGGCAAAAGCACAAAGCATCCGAATGGATTCTAGTCTAGCAACAGGAGCATATGTCTCATCGTAGTCGATACCTTCCTCTTGGTTGTATCCTTGAGCTACTAGACGAGCTTTGTTACGTGTGACTGAACCATCTTCATTTACTTTGTTTCTAAACACCCATTTGGTACCAATTATTGAGTGATTAGCCGGTCTAGGAACTAGTTCCCATACTTGGCTTCTCTCAAATTGGTTGAGTTCTTCTTGCATAGCAGAGATCCAAAATTTATCAGTAAAAGCTTCAGAAATGTTTTTAGGCTCTACTTGTGAAATGAAGGCAGTGCTAGCAACAGAGTCTCTTAATAATGATCTAGTAGTAACTCCATGTGAAACTTCACCTATGACTAAATTTTCTGGATGAGAAGGTTTGAAAGAAAATTTCTTAGGCAAACCCTCCAGAGAATTAGTTTCGGTTGAAGTATTCATTTGAGTAGAAGAAGTTGATGGCTCAACATCATCATCAAGAGCACTTACTGCACTGTTATCTTCATCAAAAGTCATATTAGTTGACTCCTCCATAATAAGTGAGCGTTTATTGAAAACTCTATATCCCTTACTCTTGGCAGCATAACCAAGAAAGATACCATCGTCAGCTTTGGCATCAAATTTGCCTAAGTTGTCTTTGGTGTTAAGGATAAAACATCTGCAGCCAAAAACTTTAAAATAAGAAACATTTGGGGTTCTCCCAAACCAAAGCTCATAGGGTGTTTTTTCGTAATGGGACGAATAAGCACCCTATTCAAAATGTGGCATGCTGTACTTACAGCCTCTGCCCAAAAATATTTCGGAAGAGAAAATTTATTTAACATGACTCTAGCCATATCGCCAAGAGTCCTATTCTTCCGCTCCATAACACCATTTTGTTGAGGAGTTCTTGGACAAGAAAATTCATGATCAAAACCATTTGCATTACAAAAAATTTCAAAATCAGAATTTACGAATTCGCCTTCATGATCACTTCAGATTCGAGTAATCATGTAGCCTTTTTCGTTTTGAACTTTTTTTACAAAAACTTTGAAAACAAAAATAGCATCGCTCTTATTAGCGAGAAAGAAAATCCAAGTAAATCTTGAAAAATCATCAATAATTACAAAAGCATATAGCTTGCCACCAAGACTAGCTATTCTACTAGGCCCAAATAAATCCATATGAAGTAATTGCAGGGGTCTAGTGGTACTTACAGAGTTGATGGAATGAAATGAGGATTTTGTAGCCTTGTTTAGTTCACATTCGGCACATATCGTGTCCTTTTTGAATGTGATGTCTGGTAATCCTCTCACTAGCTTCTTGGTTGATAGCCTGGATATAGTATCCATATTAGCGTGACCAAGACGCTGGTGCCAAAGCAGTCGTTCGTCTTTGTGGGCATATAAACATCTACCTGCATGGTTAGTATTTATAGATAGATAGAAAATATAGATATTGTCCTCTCTTTTCCCTTCAAAAGTAATGTCTCCTGTTGACCTATCATAGATATAGCAATGGTTTTGTCCAAAGTTAATATCATATCCATGATCAGCAAGATGGCTAATGCTGAGCAGGTTATGCTTTAACTCGGTCACTAGGCAGACATCCTTTATAACAGGAGAAGGAGGATGACCAATGATACCGTTACCTATTATGTGCCCTTTGAGATTGTTACCGAAGGATACGTATCCTTCTCTTTTCATCGATAGTGATGCAAAAAGATTTGCGTCTCCCGTCATATGTCGCGAGCATCCACTATCGAGAATCCACTTACTCTCAGTTGAGGAGGGAAGGTCCACCTACATCAAGAGTAGATGTGACCTTTGGTACCCATTTTCTTGAGGGTCCTGAAAAGTTAGTTTTCGGAAACCAAGCATATATTTTCTTGTCTACCAGTCTTCTAACTCTACACTGTAGTGAGATGTGTCCATGTGATCCACAGTAAGTACAGATAGCATTTTTATTTATACTGGGAGCATGAGAATGGTATCTATAAGCAACAGGATGAGGATGATATGAAGAGTTAGCATGGTAATGATGACTATGCATAGAGTGAGTGGCATGATGATGATGTCTGTGTGGCATAGCATGATAATATTGTCTATGAGGAGTGGCATACTGAAATTGTCTATATAGCATAGTGTAATGTTGTGGCATAACAAGATGATTCTGCCTATGTGACATAATATGATGATTTTGTCTACGTGTAGAGTGATATTGATTGTGTCTTTGTGCAGTATGATGAGTATGAGGAGTATTCTTACGTGCACGTGGTTTATGAAAGTTTGTGTACATAAAAGCATGGTTATGTGTTGTGTGAGGATGATGTGATTGACTAGCATGAGTGGTGTTGTGCCCATGTGATTGGGTTTGAGGTTTAGCAACCTGTTTTTCCAATTTGGTTTCTAATCTTTTAGAAGCAGCTTGCAATTCATCAACCTTAATATTCAAGCCATATATTTTAGTCATAGAGATTTTGTGTCTACTCTTTTCTTCAGCAAGCAATGTGTTAAGAGTAGTGATCTCTTGAGCTTGTTGCTCAATACTTGTTTCAGCATCATGTAAGCTTATTTTAAGCTTCGATACTTCATTAGTGGCATCAGTGGAAGAAGTGTCTCTAACATTATCAAGAAGTGAGGATATTCTCTGTATCTCGTCTTCAAGACTTTTGATTTTGTCCTTGGCATGCTTGTATTTACCGATGACCTTTTTGTGATCATCAAGTAAATCAGTGAAGGCATCGCCAAGTTCATCAAAAGAGAAGTCATCTAAAGTTTCGTTTGATACCTTGGTAGAAGTTGCCATTAAGCACACATTTGCTTTGTCTTGAGGAGAGTTCTTTTCTTCCTCGGAGTCACTTGCTTCGCTTTTATGCCAAATGCTTGTGTTGGCATACCTTTTTGATGAGTTCTTCTTGTAGGGCTTCTCATAGCGGTTGCTCTTCTTTAAGAATGGACAGTCTCTTCGGACGTGTCCAGTCTTTTTGCAACCATAGCAGGTTGGCTCTTCTTCATCGTCTTCTTGTGGCTCCTTCTTTCTTTGATTGAAGCGAAGGAATTTCTTGAAGTTACGAACCATGAGAGCTTGGTCTTCATCATCTGAGTTGTCGTCTTCGATCTCATCGTGATCAACCTTTCGTCGATAAACTTTGAGTGCGATCTCCCTGATCTTCGGAGCAGGCTCTTCGAAGTCCTTGAGGTCAAGCTCGTGAGTCATGAGCTTGCCCATCAAAGTCTCCATAGACATAGTTGTGAGATCGTTCCCTTCTATGATGGCTGTCACCTTAGGGTTCCAAATCTTTGGTAACCCTCTGAGTAGCTTGCGGATCTTCTCATGGTTTGAGTACTGCTTACCAAGCGAGGATAACGGGTTGATGATGTCGAGGAATCTTGTAAACATTTGAGTGATCGTCTCATTTGGCTTCATCTTGAAGGCTTCGTACTCTTGAGTGAGACGGCTTATCTTCGATCCTTGACTTGAGTGGTTCCTTCATGCGTCACTTCTAGAAGTCTCCATACTTCATGAGCAGTGGTGCATGTAGAGACCCTGTTAAACTCGTTCCTGTCTATAGCACAGAATAAAGCATTAATAGCCCTAGCATCTAGACTTGCCTGTTTCTTCTTCTCGACAGAATATTTGTCGTATGGTTTCTCAATGAAGTCACCATCGACAACTATTCTGGCGGGCTTTTTGTAACCGTCAGTTACGACAGTCCACAGGTCAAAGTCTAGAGACTTCAGATAAAAACTCATCCTTGTTTTCCAATATGTGTAGTTAGTCCCATCAAATAGGGGAGGCCTATGAGTGGACTGACCTTCACCATGATTGGAGATCAAGGATTGTGTGGTTGCCATGGATCAGCTCTTAGGATGTTAGTCCTTATAAAGAGAACAGAGCTCTGATACCAATTGAAGAACAGTTTGGCAACTCTAGAGGGGGTGAATAGAGTTTATATAGAAAAATAGCCAATTTAAAAATAACTCTTTCACCAACAATAAATAATCAGAGTAAAGTGCGGAAAATAAATGAAGAGCAGAAGAGCATACGCAAACACAGCGATTTTAACCTGGTTTCCCTCGTGGAGGACTAGTCCAGGCCTGAGAACTCTAGCTCAGGATTAAATCCACTATTTGTGAAATAGTAGCTTACAACCCGTGCCTTTACTTCAGAAGAGCACGTCAACTTCTTACAGAGAATCGCAGTGGCGATTGCTTGGAATTGTCCAAGCGACTTCTTCACTCTTGCACAAGAATCCTAACTGAGAGATGCTGAGCACTCGAGACTTAGGAGGCTTGTGGCTAGTAGATAGGAAGGGTATGGCTTATTTCAGCTTATAGGAGAGAAGAGAAGAGAAGATTGAGTGATTCAAAATGAGAGAATTCATGCCCTATTTATACTGTTTTTAGAGGCAGAATTCGGCCAGAATTCGGGTAGGAAAATTCAAAAATTTGGCCGTTGGACAGCTAGCAACCAGCTAACCCTAAAATTAGGGTTCCTGATTTCTAGGGGACAGAGTTCGGCCCGAACTCTGTGTGGAGGCAGAGTTCGGCCCGAACTCTGTCTCCAAAGCACAGAGTGGTTCTGAGGGGACCAGTGGGCAGTTTTTGGTTCAGTGGAGTTTGGGATTTTGGGTAGGCTTATAGACTAAGTTCCAAGAGCTCAGCATTACTCAGAGTACAAACTTCTAGACTCAATAAAATATAAAAGTACAGACTCAAAAATATACTGAGAGCCGAAAACTGAGCTGTCGTCTGTCCTGAACTGAAAGCAGACGTCGTGTGTCGTATTGAATTTATACAGATATTATTTAGTCAATGTAGTCAATATTTGGTTGACTGTGACTTTGTGTCAACAGATTGTCCTCTTCTGTGAGCTGATGGGTGATGGCCACGCGGAGTGAAGGTATCTGAATCTCAAGAGGCAGTACTGCTTCGCTCCCGTAGACCAAGGAGAATGGTGTGTTGCCTGTAGGGGTCCGTACCGTCGTGCGATAGGCCCAAAGGCATTCGCCGAGCTTTTCGTTCCAGTCGCGTTTGTTGGAGGATACGACTTTTTTGAGTAGCTTGACGATGGTTTTGTTGAACGCCTCAGCCAATCCATTTGCTGCTGGATTGTAGGCGGTTGATGCCACATTCTGGATACGATTCTTGTCACAGAATCGACTGAAAATGTGGCTGATGAATTGGGGGCCGTTGTCGTGGATAATCCTTCGAGGCACCCCAAAACGGTAAATGACGTGGTGCTTAATGAAGCTGATCACCCTGGAGCTCTTCACTTCTGCCAGTGGAACTGCCTCGGCCCATTTGGAGAAGTAGTCTGTAATGGCAAGAATGAAGCGGTGTCCTCTTGAGGAGGGAGGAGTGATCGGCCCTACAATGTCCATGCCCCAAGCCTCGAAGGGCCAGGAGGCAACTGTAGTATGCAAGGGTTCTGACGGTGTATGGATAAAGTCTGCGTGTAATTGACACGCGTGGCACTTCTTTGCATAGTCGATGGCGTCAGCTGCCATGGTGGGCCAGTAGTAGCCCATGCGTCGCAGTCGATCCTGCAACTTAGGCCCAGGTTGATGAGCCCCGCACGTTCCGTCATGAGCTTCTCGAAGAGCTTCGGCTGCTTCTTCATTAGACATGCACCGAAGGAGAAGTCCATCGTAGGAGCGTCGATACAGTGTTTTAGTGGCTGTATCGTAGTAGAATCGAAGGGAACGCCTCCTGACAGAGACAGCTTCCTTCGGGTCTTCTGGAAGAATTCTGTGAACAGCAAAGTCAATAAACGGGAACCTCCAATCTCGGACATTAATGTCGGCATTTGCTGGCATGGCATGGGCCATGTGTACACACAAATTGTTTCTAGGGCAAACCAGGTCTCGACCGACCACTGTAATGTAGTGTTGGGTACCGAGAGGTGCTGCCAATGAGGCCGCGAGGCCGGCTAGAGCGTCCGCCTCCAGATTTTGTAAGCGGGGTACGTGCTCGATGAAGAACCCAGTGAAGGTTGAAATGATGTTCAACGCAACTTCATGATAGGGGATTAGGTCTTCGTGGCGAACCTCGTACTGCCCTCTGACCTGGTAAACGACGAGTTTTGAGTCACCGTAGGCTTCCAGGTGATCTACCCCCAGGTGTTGTGCCAGCTGGAGTCCCATGATGAGTGCGTTGTACTCTGCGACATTGTTGGAACGTGGCTTTGACAGGGAGTAAGCACGCTGGATCACCAAGTGTTCGGGGGAGACCAAGACTACCCCCACTCCTGCGATGATTTGGCCTTTGGGGCCTGTTCTTGAGGCGCCATCGAAGAACATCCGCCAAACGGGGCTTTCTTCGGTGACATTGGATTCTTGGACCTCATCCGGGATGTCTTCATAGAGCTTCGAGGACTCCGGGATGGGGTGCGCCGCTAAGAAGTCGGCCAAGGCCTGACCTTTAACCGCTTTCTGTGGAACAAACACCATGTTGTATGGTGTCAGCAAGATCGCCCATGTAGCTAGCCAAGAGTTTAATGATCCCAGTTTCGTCATGAGAACCCTGAGTGGATTGACTCGAGAGATGACATGAATTGTATGCCCCGAGACATAGTGGCGGGTTTTCTGTATGGCGAATACCAAAGCCAAACAATCCTTCTCAACGGGGTTGTACCGGTGTTCGGCCCCAATAAGTGTTCGACTGAGGTAGTAAATTGCTTGCTCGTAGCCAGTATCACTGTTCTGAGCGAGCAAAGTGCCAAGGGAATGATCCATGGCACGGACGTAGAGGAGGAACGGTTTTCCTGAGACGGGGGCCACCAAGACATGCAGACTTGTCAGGTAAGCCTTGATGTCGTCAAAAGCTTTCTGGCATTCTTCTGTCCAGACATGGGACATGGAGTACCGAATATCATACAGCGAGTTGCAGAGTGCACTCATCTGCAGGGTAGTGCGGTAGTCCATCTGAGCCCACCGATCAGCCTCTAAGTAGAAACGATCCTGGAGCATGGTCTGGATGGAGTCAAGAGTGGCAGGAGGAGGAGGTGCATCCTGACCAAAAGGAGGGGCGTCAGGCTTCTTATCATCAGAATGCTCAGAGGCCTCAGGAGAGGCGACAACTACCTGAGTACGGCGTGCCTTGGACAGAAAAGCAGGAGCAGGCAAGAACTGACAGTCATGGATAGGAATGATGAATGCACGAAAAACCATAGGAAGGTATAAGGGATAAACCAAGGCTCTTGGTTTTTTCCTACAATTTATCATCCAATCCATCATTGTCCTAGGAAGATTGAAGGGGATACGATAATGAAGGTGATATAAAGCAGAGATCTCAAAGTAGGTAACTTCATCAGTTGAACCAGCCTTGGGTAAGATGGTGTTAAAAATCATTCGATGAAGCTCATAGAAGTAGGGGTTGAGATGCTTGGCCATAAGTTTGCGAGGACTTATGTTAGGAGCACATAATTCCTCCTTGAATCCTTCAAGAGAAGTATCGCCAACAAATTGAAATTGACGTGCTTCCACAAGTTTATCCCAAGCATCAAGATTAACAAGATTAAGAAAATCCCCCAACTCGGAATCATTGAAGACTATGTCAATACCGGCAACCCGGGAATAGATGTGGGTTGCATCGAAAGTTAAATTGCAATAAAACATTTGGATTGCACTACGGTAGATGACAAAATTTGAAGCAACTAAAGCATCCAAACAAAGATCACGGAATAATGACTCATATTGAGAAAATATGGTGAAGTTTATGGGATGGCCCCCAAATACCGGACGAGTTCTAAAATCGCTAAACCATTCATTAGAGGCTTCTAGCGATACAAATAGACGGTCGTCGTAAGTGTTAGAGTCATCGGGACGCGGCGGATTGAACAACGGATGAATGGGGTGTTGTTCAACTACTTGTTCAATCGGAGGAGGAGGAACCGAAGAGGAAGCACCCTCATGTCGAGTCCGTCTCCCTCGTTTGGACAAGCGAGATACCATTTGCAAGAAAATAGGATAACTTGAAAATGGATAGAAGGAGAGAGTTATACCTGAAAATAATACCAAACAGTTGAAGAGAATGTTGAAAAACCCCTTTCCCTTGATTTTGAGAAGAAATAGAGCCCTCTAGATCAAGAACTAGGGTTAGGATTTGGAAGGAAGAAGATGGAAGAGGTGGAGAAGAAGGAAATATGGGAGGAAAGAGAAGGAATCCCGAAATAAAGTAGGGCTTTGTCTTTGGTCGGATAGAATAGTGACCATTGGATTAGAATTGATCCAACGGCAGAGCCAGATCCCGACCCTGGAACCTAGGGACCGAACTCGGCCCGAACTCTGATAGGGGCAGAGTTCGGCCCGAGTTCTGGTTCAATGGTCCATAACAGAATACAGGCTAAAAGATGAAGAAAAAGTTGAAGTAAAAAAATTATAATCAAGAACAACAAAGAAAAATGTTGAATAAAAAATAGATAGAGAGGTACTCAGAAATTAGAATGAACTTTAGAAAATGTCAAATAGGCAATAGTAAATCGAGAACGAGCCATATAATAAATAAGGACATATATTGTGGTTCAATATTTCAAACTTGCCATGGGTTAGCTGCAGGGGCCGGATCCCAGCTAGCGGTAGTCCTGAGGACTAGTGCACCGTGTCGCTTAGGCTTTTACGCCTTGTTGTCAAAGGACTCTTTCGGCTTGTACCCATACCAAATTTTTCGTAAAAGAATCACAATATACTCGATATTTATGCAGGTGAGTTTCAATTTATAACTGCTTCATCTAAAATTCCGAGTTCACGACAAAGAAAATTGAAGCGCTTTTCGGATAATGGCTTAGTAAAGAAATCTGCCAGCTGATGATCAGTGTCAATAAATTCTAAGTTAATCGTGCCATTTTGCTGATGATCACGCAAAAAGTGGTGTCTGATCTCAATGTGTTTAGTGCATGAGTGGCAGACAGGGTTCTTAGTCAAATTGATGGCACTAGTATTGTCACAGAATATAGGAATATGCATGAAAGATAACTTATAGTCTTCAAGGGTTTGCTTCATCCACAGAATTTCTGCACAACAACGCCCAGCTGCTATGTATTCAGCTTCTGTTGTGGATAGTGCAACAGAGTTCTGCTTCTTGCTAAACCAGGAGACTAAAGCTTTTCCTAATAAATGATACGTGCCGCTCGTACTTTTACGGTCGACCTTGCATCCAGCGAAGTCAGCATCAGAGTAACCAATAAGATCAAATGATGTTGACTTGGGATACCATAGGCCACTGTAACCGTACCCTTAAGGTATCTAAAGATACGCTTAACCGCGGTCATGTGTGATTCCTTAGGATTAGCTTGATATCTAGCACATAGGCAAATACTGAACATGATATCGGGACGACTAGCAGTTAAATAGAGTAAGCTGCCTATCATACCTCGATACTTACGTTGATCAACGGGTTTGCCGCTCTCATCTGGTTCGAGTTTGGTTGAAGTAGCCATTGGCAGTGCTAATTGGTTTGACGTTGTCAAGATCGAACTTCTTCAGCATGTCCTTGGTATACTTCGATTGGCAGATGAAAGTTCCATTAGCCATTTGTTTCACTTGCAGACCAAGAAAAATAGTTGAGCTCTCCCATCATGCTCATCTCAAATTCTGTCTAGCATACACTTGGCAAATTCTTGACAAAGAGTTTCATCAGTAGACCCAAAAATAATATCATCAACATAAATCTGAATTAATAGAATGGTGTCTTTGAAAGATTTGATAAACAGTGTAGTGTCAATTTTCCCTTTTGAAAAACCTTTCTCAAGCAAGAAGCTGCTTAACCTTTCATACCAAGCTCTGGGGGCTTGTTTAAGGCCATAAAGCGCTTTCTTCAGCTTGAACACGTGGTCGGGAAATTTGTGATTTTCAAAGCCAGGAGGTTGTTTGACATAAACTTCCTCCTTAATAAAGCCATTCAAGAAAGCACTTTTAACATCCATTTGAAATAATTTAAAGTTCTGATGATTGGCAAAAGCACAAAGCATCCGAATGGATTCTAGTCTAGCAACAGGAGCATATGTCTCATCGTAGTCGATACCTTCCTCTTGGTTGTATCCTTGAGCTACTAGACGAGCTTTGTTACGTGTGACTGAACCATCTTCATTTACTTTGTTTCTAAACACCCATTTGGTACCAATTATTGAGTGATTAGCCGGTCTAGGAACTAGTTCCCATACTTGGCTTCTCTCAAATTGGTTGAGTTCTTCTTGCATAGCAGAGATCCAAAATTTATCAGTAAAAGCTTCAGAAATGTTTTTAGGCTCTACTTGTGAAATGAAGGCAGTGCTAGCAACAGAGTCTCTTAATAATGATCTAGTAGTAACTCCATGTGAAACTTCACCTATGACTAAATTTTCTGGATGAGAAGGTTTGAAAGAAAATTTCTTAGGCAAACCCTCCAGAGAATTAGTTTCGGTTGAAGTATTCATTTGAGTAGAAGAAGTTGATGGCTCAACATCATCATCAAGAGCACTTACTGCTACTGTTATCTTCATCAAAAGTCACATTAGTTGACTCCTCCATAATAAGTGAGCGTTTATTGAAAACTCTATATCCCTTACTCTTGGCAGCATAACCAAGAAAGATACCATCGTCAGCTTTGGCATCAAATTTGCCTAAGTTGTCTTTGGTGTTAAGGATAAAACATCTGCAGCCAAAAACTTTAAAATAAGAAACATTTGGGGTTCTCCCAAACCAAAGCTCATAGGGTGTTTTCTTCGTAATGGGACGAATAAGCACCCTATTCAAAATGTGGCATGCTGTACTTACAGCCTCTGTCCAAAAATATTTCGGAAGAGAAAATTTATTTAACATGACTCTAGCCATATCGCCAAGAGTCCTATTCTTCCGCTCCATAACACCATTTTGTTGAGGAGTTCTTGGACAAGAAAATTCATGATCAAAACCATTTGCATTACAAAAAATTTTCAAAATCAGAATTTACGAATTCGCCTTCATGATCACTTCAGATTCGAGTAATCATGTAGCCTTTTTCGTTTTGAACTTTCTTTACAAAAACTTTGAAAACAGAAATAGCATCGCTCTTATTAGCGAGAAAGAAAATCCAAGTAAATCTTGAAAAATCATCAATAATTACAAAAGCATATAGCTTGCCACCAAGACTAGCTATTCTACTAGGCCCAAATAAATCCATATGAAGTAATTGCAGGGGTCTAGTGGTACTTACAGAGTTGATGGAATGAAATGAGGATTTTGTAGCCTTGTTTAGTTCACATTCGGCACATATCGTGTCCTTTTTGAATGTGATGTCTGGTAATCCTCTCACTAGCTTCTTGGTTGATAGCCTGGATATAGTATCCATATTAGCGTGACCAAGACGCTGGTGCCAAAGCAGTCGTTCGTCTTTGTGGGCATATAAACATCTACCTGCATGGTTAGTATTTATAGATAGATAGAAAATATAGATATTGTCCTCTCTTTTCCCTTCAAAAGTAATGTCTCCTGTTGACCTATCAGTAGATATAGCAATGGTTTTGTCCAAAGTTAATATCATATCCATGATCAGCAAGATGGCTAATGCTGAGCAGGTTATGCTTTAACTCGGTCACTAGGCAGACATCCTTTATAACAGGAGAAGGAGGATGACCAATGATACCGTTACCTATTATGTGCCCTTTGAGATTGTTACCGAAGGATACGTATCCTTCTCTTTTCATCGATAGTGATGCAAAAAGATTTGCGTCTCCCGTCATATGTCGCGAGCATCCACTATCGAGAATCCTACTTACTCTCAGTTGAGGAGGGAAGGTCCACCTACATCAAGAGTAGATGTGACCTTTGGTACCCATTTTCTTGAGGGTCCTGAAAAGTTAGTTTTCGGAAACCAAGCATATATTTTCTTGTCTACCAGTCTTCTAACTCTACACTGTAGTGAGATGTGTCCATGTGATCCACAGTAAGTACAGATAGCATTTTTATTTATACTGGGAGCATGAGAATGGTATCTATAAGCAACAGGATGAGGATGATATGAAGAGTTAGCATGGTAATGATGACTATGCATAGAGTGAGTGGCATGATGATGATGTCTGTGTGGCATAGCATGATAATATTGTCTATGAGGAGTGGCATACTGAATTGTCTATATAGCATAGTGTAATGTTGTGGCATAACAAGATGATTCTGCCTATGTGACATAATATGATGATTTTGTCTACGTGTAGAGTGATATTGATTGTGTCTTTGTGCAGTATGATGAGTATGAGGAGTATTCTTACGTGCACGTGGTTTATGAAAGTTTGTGTACATAAAGCATGGTTATGTGTTGTGTGAGGATGATGTGATTGACTAGCATGAGTGGTGTTGTGCCCATGTGATTGGGTTGAGGTTTAGCAACCTGTTTTTTCCAATTTGGTTTCTAATCTTTTAGAAGCAGCTTGCAATTCATCAACCTTAATATTCAAGCCATATATTTTAGTCATAGAGATTTTGTGTCTACTCTTTTCTTCAGCAAGCAATGTGTTAAGAGTAGTGATCTCTTGAGCTTGTTGCTCAATACTTGTTTCAGCATCATGTAAGCTTATTTTAAGCTTCGATACTTCATTAGTGGCATCAGTGGAAGAAGTGTCTCTAACATTATCAAGAAGTGAGGATATTCTCTGTATCTCGTCTTCAAGACTTTTGATTTTGTCCTTGGCATGCTTGTATTTACCGATGACCTTTTTGTGATCATCAAGTAAATCAGTGAAGGCATCGCCAAGTTCATCAAAAGAGAAGTCATCTAAAGTTTCGTTTGATACCTTGGTAGAAGTTGCCATTAAGCACACATTTGCTTTGTCTTGAGGAGAGTTCTTTTCTTCCTCGGAGTCACTTGCTTCGCTTTTATGCCAAATGCTTGTGTTGGCATACCTTTTTGATGAGTTCTTCTTGTAGGGCTTCTCATAGCGGTTGCTCTTCTTTAAGAATGGACAGTCTCTTCGGACGTGTCCAGTCTTTTTGCAACCATAGCAGGTTGGCTCTTCTTCATCGTCTTCTTGTGGCTCCTTCTTTCTTTGATTGAAGCGAAGGAATTTCTTGAAGTTACGAACCATGAGAGCTTGGTCTTCATCATCTGAGTTGTCGTCTTCGATCTCATCGTGATCAACCTTTCGTCGATAAACTTTGAGTGCGATCTCCCTGATCTTCGGAGCAGGCTCTTCGAAGTCCTTGAGGTCAAGCTCGTGAGTCATGAGCTTGCCCATCAAAGTCTCCATAGACATAGTTGTGAGATCGTTCCCTTCTATGATGGCTGTCACCTTAGGGTTCCAAATCTTTGGTAACCCTCTGAGTAGCTTGCGGATCTTCTCATGGTTTGAGTACTGCTTACCAAGCGAGGATAACGGGTTGATGATGTCGAGGAATCTTGTAAACATTTGAGTGATCGTCTCATTTGGCTTCATCTTGAAGGCTTCGTACTCTTGAGTGAGACGGCTTATCTTCGATCCTTGACTTGAGTGGTTCCTTCATGCGTCACTTCTAGAAGTCTCCATACTTCATGAGCAGTGGTGCATGTAGAGACCCTGTTAAACTCGTTCCTGTCTATAGCACAGAATAAAGCATTAATAGCCCTAGCATCTAGACTTGCCTGTTTCTTCTTCTCGACAGAATATTTGTCGTATGGTTTCTCAATGAAGTCACCATCGACAACTATTCTGGCGGGCTTTTTGTAACCGTCAGTTACGACAGTCCACAGGTCAAAGTCTAGAGACTTCAGATAAAAACTCATCCTTGTTTTCCAATATGTGTAGTTAGTCCCATCAAATAGGGGAGGCCTATGAGTGGACTGACCTTCACCATGATTGGAGATCAAGGATTGTGTGGTTGCCATGGATCAGCTCTTAGGATGTTAGTCCTTATAAAGAGAACAGAGCTCTGATACCAATTGAAGAACAGTTTGGCAACTCTAGAGGGGGGTGAATAGAGTTTATATAGAAAAATAGCCAATTTAAAAATAACTCTTTCACCAACAATAAATAATCAGAGTAAAGTGCGGAAAATAAATGAAGAGCAGAAGAGCATACGCAAACACAGCGATTTTAACCTGGTTTCCCTCGTGGAGGACTAGTCCAGGCCTGAGAACTCTAGCTCAGGATTAAATCCACTATTTGTGAAATAGTAGCTTACAACCCGTGCCTTTACTTCAGAAGAGCACGTCAACTTCTTACAGAGAATCGCAGTGGCGATTGCTTGGAATTGTCCAAGCGACTTCTTCACTCTTGCACAAGAATCCTAACTGAGAGATGCTGAGCACTCGAGACTTAGGAGGCTTGTGGCTAGTAGATAGGAAGGGTATGGCTTATTTCAGCTTATAGGAGAGAAGAGAAGAGAAGATTGAGTGATTCAAAATGAGAGAATTCATGCCCTATTTATACTGTTTTTAGAGGCAGAATTCGGCCAGAATTCGGGTAGGAAAATTCAAAAATTTGGCCGTTGGACAGCTAGCAACCAGCTAACCCTAAAATTAGGGTTCCTGATTTCTAGGGGACAGAGTTCGGCCCGAACTCTGTGTGGAGGCAGAGTTCGGCCCGAACTCTGTCTCCAAAGCACAGAGTGGTTCTGAGGGGACCAGTGGGCAGTTTTTGGTTCAGTGGAGTTTGGGATTTTGGGTAGGCTTATAGACTAAGTTCCAAGAGCTCAGCATTACTCAGAGTACAAACTTCTAGACTCAATAAAATATAAAGTACAGACTCAAAAATATACTGAGAGCCGAAAACTGAGCTGTCGTCTGTCCTGAACTGAAAGCAGACGTCGTGTGTCGTATTGAATTTATACAGATATTATTTAGTCAATGTAGTCAATATTTGGTTGACTGTGACTTTGTGTCAACAGATTGTCCTCTTCTGTGAGCTGATGGGTGATGGCCACGCGGAGTGAAGGTATCTGAATCTCAAGAGGCAGTACTGCTTCGCTCCCGTAGACCAAGGAGAATGGTGTGTTGCCTGTAGGGGTCCGTACCGTCGTGCGATAGGCCCAAAGGCATTCGCCGAGCTTTTCGTTCCAGTCGCGTTTGTTGGAGGATACGACTTTTTTGAGTAGCTTGACGATGGTTTTGTTGAACGCCTCAGCCAATCCATTTGCTGCTGGATTGTAGGCGGTTGATGCCACATTCTGGATACGATTCTTGTCACAGAATCGACTGAAAATGTGGCTGATGAATTGGGGGCCGTTGTCGTGGATAATCCTTCGAGGCACCCCAAAACGGTAAATGACGTGGTGCTTAATGAAGCTGATCACCCTGGAGCTCTTCACTTCTGCCAGTGGAACTGCCTCGGCCCATTTGGAGAAGTAGTCTGTAATGGCAAGAATGAAGCGGTGTCCTCTTGAGGAGGGAGGAGTGATCGGCCCTACAATGTCCATGCCCCAAGCCTCGAAGGGCCAGGAGGCAACTGTAGTATGCAAGGGTTCTGACGGTGTATGGATAAAGTCTGCGTGTAATTGACACGCGTGGCACTTCTTTGCATAGTCGATGGCGTCAGCTGCCATGGTGGGCCAGTAGTAGCCCATGCGTCGCAGTCGATCCTGCAACTTAGGCCCAGGTTGATGAGCCCCGCACGTTCCGTCATGAGCTTCTCGAAGAGCTTCGGCTGCTTCTTCATTAGACATGCACCGAAGGAGAAGTCCATCGTAGGAGCGTCGATACAGTGTTTTAGTGGCTGTATCGTAGTAGAATCGAAGGGAACGCCTCCTGACAGAGACAGCTTCCTTCGGGTCTTCTGGAAGAATTCTGTGAACAGCAAAGTCAATAAACGGGAACCTCCAATCTCGGACATTAATGTCGGCATTTGCTGGCATGGCATGGGCCATGTGTACACACAAATTGTTTCTAGGGCAAACCAGGTCTCGACCGACCACTGTAATGTAGTGTTGGGTACCGAGAGGTGCTGCCAATGAGGCCGCGAGGCCGGCTAGAGCGTCCGCCTCCAGATTTTGTAAGCGGGGTACGTGCTCGATGAAGAACCCAGTGAAGGTTGAAATGATGTTCAACGCAACTTCATGATAGGGGATTAGGTCTTCGTGGCGAACCTCGTACTGCCCTCTGACCTGGTAAACGACGAGTTTTGAGTCACCGTAGGCTTCCAGGTGATCTACCCCCAGGTGTTGTGCCAGCTGGAGTCCCATGATGAGTGCGTTGTACTCTGCGACATTGTTGGAACGTGGCTTTGACAGGGAGTAAGCACGCTGGATCACCAAGTGTTCGGGGGAGACCAAGACTACCCCCACTCCTGCGATGATTTGGCCTTTGGGGCCTGTTCTTGAGGCGCCATCGAAGAACATCCGCCAAACGGGGCTTTCTTCGGTGACATTGGATTCTTGGACCTCATCCGGGATGTCTTCATAGAGCTTCGAGGACTCCGGGATGGGGTGCGCCGCTAAGAAGTCGGCCAAGGCCTGACCTTTAACCGCTTTCTGTGGAACAAACACCATGTTGTATGGTGTCAGCAAGATCGCCCATGTAGCTAGCCAAGAGTTTAATGATCCCAGTTTCGTCATGAGAACCCTGAGTGGATTGACTCGAGAGATGACATGAATTGTATGCCCCGAGACATAGTGGCGGGTTTTCTGTATGGCGAATACCAAAGCCAAACAATCCTTCTCAACGGGGTTGTACCGGTGTTCGGCCCCAATAAGTGTTCGACTGAGGTAGTAAATTGCTTGCTCGTAGCCAGTATCACTGTTCTGAGCGAGCAAAGTGCCAAGGGAATGATCCATGGCACGGACGTAGAGGAGGAACGGTTTTCCTGAGACGGGGGCCACCAAGACATGCAGACTTGTCAGGTAAGCCTTGATGTCGTCAAAAGCTTTCTGGCATTCTTCTGTCCAGACATGGGACATGGAGTACCGAATATCATACAGCGAGTTGCAGAGTGCACTCATCTGCAGGGTAGTGCGGTAGTCCATCTGAGCCCACCGATCAGCCTCTAAGTAGAAACGATCCTGGAGCATGGTCTGGATGGAGTCAAGAGTGGCAGGAGGAGGAGGTGCATCCTGACCAAAAGGAGGGGCGTCAGGCTTCTTATCATCAGAATGCTCAGAGGCCTCAGGAGAGGCGACAACTACCTGAGTACGGCGTGCCTTGGACAGAAAAGCAGGAGCAGGCAAGAACTGACAGTCATGGATAGGAATGATGAATGCACGAAAAACCATAGGAAGGTATAAGGGATAAACCAAGGCTCTTGGTTTTTTCCTACAATTTATCATCCAATCCATCATTGTCCTAGGAAGATTGAAGGGGATACGATAATGAAGGTGATATAAAGCAGAGATCTCAAAGTAGGTAACTTCATCAGTTGAACCAGCCTTGGGTAAGATGGTGTTAAAAATCATTCGATGAAGCTCATAGAAGTAGGGGTTGAGATGCTTGGCCATAAGTTTGCGAGGACTTATGTTAGGAGCACATAATTCCTCCTTGAATCCTTCAAGAGAAGTATCGCCAACAAATTGAAATTGACGTGCTTCCACAAGTTTATCCCAAGCATCAAGATTAACAAGATTAAGAAAATCCCCCAACTCGGAATCATTGAAGACTATGTCAATACCGGCAACCCGGGAATAGATGTGGGTTGCATCGAAAGTTAAATTGCAATAAAACATTTGGATTGCACTACGGTAGATGACAAAATTTGAAGCAACTAAAGCATCCAAACAAAGATCACGGAATAATGACTCATATTGAGAAAATATGGTGAAGTTTATGGGATGGCCCCCAAATACCGGACGAGTTCTAAAATCGCTAAACCATTCATTAGAGGCTTCTAGCGATACAAATAGACGGTCGTCGTAAGTGTTAGAGTCATCGGGACGCGGCGGATTGAACAACGGATGAATGGGGTGTTGTTCAACTACTTGTTCAATCGGAGGAGGAGGAACCGAAGAGGAAGCACCCTCATGTCGAGTCCGTCTCCCTCGTTTGGACAAGCGAGATACCATTTGCAAGAAAATAGGATAACTTGAAAATGGATAGAAGGAGAGAGTTATACCTGAAAATAATACCAAACAGTTGAAGAGAATGTTGAAAAACCCCTTTCCCTTGATTTTGAGAAGAAATAGAGCCCTCTAGATCAAGAACTAGGGTTAGGATTTGGAAGGAAGAAGATGGAAGAGGTGGAGAAGAAGGAAATATGGGAGGAAAGAGAAGGAATCCCGAAATAAAGTAGGGCTTTGTCTTTGGTCGGATAGAATAGTGACCATTGGATTAGAATTGATCCAACGGCAGAGCCAGATCCCGACCCTGGAACCTAGGGACCGAACTCGGCCCGAACTCTGATAGGGGCAGAGTTCGGCCCGAGTTCTGGTTCAATGGTCCATAACAGAATACAGGCTAAAAGATGAAGAAAAAGTTGAAGTAAAAAAATTATAATCAAGAACAACAAAGAAAAATGTTGAATAAAAAATAGATAGAGAGGTACTCAGAAATTAGAATGAACTTTAGAAAATGTCAAATAGGCAATAGTAAATCGAGAACGAGCCATATAATAAATAAGGACATATATTGTGGTTCAATATTTCAAACTTGCCATGGGTTAGCTGCAGGGGCCGGATCCCAGCTAGCGGTAGTCCTGAGGACTAGTGCACCGTGTCGCTTAGGCTTTTACGCCTTGTTGTCAAAAGGACTCTTTCGGCTTGTACCCATACCAAATTTTTCGTAAAAGAATCACAATATACTCGATATTTATGCAGGTGAGTTTCAATTTATAACTGCTTCATCTAAAATTCCGAGTTCACGACAAAGAAAATTGAAGCGCTTTTCGGATAATGGCTTAGTAAAGAAATCTGCCAGCTGATGATCAGTGTCAATAAATTCTAAGTTAATCGTGCCATTTTGCTGATGATCACGCAAAAAGTGGTGTCTGATCTCAATGTGTTTAGTGCATGAGTGGCAGACAGGGTTCTTAGTCAAATTGATGGCACTAGTATTGTCACAGAATATAGGAATATGCATGAAAGATAACTTATAGTCTTCAAGGGTTTGCTTCATCCACAGAATTTCTGCACAACAACGCCCAGCTGCTATGTATTCAGCTTCTGTTGTGGATAGTGCAACAGAGTTCTGCTTCTTGCTAAACCAGGAGACTAAAGCTTTTCCTAATAAATGATACGTGCCGCTCGTACTTTTACGGTCGACCTTGCATCCAGCGAAGTCAGCATCAGAGTAACCAATAAGATCAAATGATGTTGACTTGGGATACCATAGGCCCACTGTAACCGTACCCTTAAGGTATCTAAAGATACGCTTAACCGCGGTCATGTGTGATTCCTTAGGATTAGCTTGATATCTAGCACATAGGCAAATACTGAACATGATATCGGGACGACTAGCAGTTAAATAGAGTAAGCTGCCTATCATACCTCGATACTTACGTTGATCAACGGGTTTGCCGCTCTCATCTGGTTCGAGTTTGGTTGAAGTAGCCATTGGCATGCTAATTGGTTTGACGTTGTCAAGATCGAACTTCTTCAGCATGTCCTTGGTATACTTCGATTGGCAGATGAAAGTTCCATTAGCCATTTGTTTCACTTGCAGACCAAGAAAATAGTTGAGCTCTCCCATCATGCTCATCTCAAATTCTGTCTACATACACTTGGCAAATTCTTGACAAAGAGTTTCATCAGTAGACCCAAAAATAATATCATCAACATAAATCTGAATTAATAGAATGGTGTCTTTGAAAGATTTGATAAACAGTGTAGTGTCAATTTTCCCTTTTGAAAAACCTTTCTCAAGCAAGAAGCTGCTTAACCTTTCATACCAAGCTCTGGGGGCTTGTTTAAGGCCATAAAGCGCTTTCTTCAGCTTGAACACGTGGTCGGGAAATTTATGATTTTCAAAGCCAGGAGGTTGTTTGACATAAACTTCCTCCTTAATAAAGCCATTCAAGAAAGCACTTTTAACATCCATTTGAAATAATTTAAAGTTCTGATGATTGGCAAAAGCACAAAGCATCCGAATGGATTCTAGTCTAGCAACAGGAGCATATGTCTCATCGTAGTCGATACCTTCCTCTTGGTTGTATCCTTGAGCTACTAGACGAGCTTTGTTACGTGTGACTGAACCATCTTCATTTACTTTGTTTCTAAACACCCATTTGGTACCAATTATTGAGTGATTAGCCGGTCTAGGAACTAGTTCCCATACTTGGCTTCTCTCAAATTGGTTGAGTTCTTCTTGCATAGCAGAGATCCAAAATTCATCAGTAAAAGCTTCAAAAATGTTTTTAGGCTCTACTTGTGAAATGAAGGCAGTGCTAGCAACAGAGTCTCTTAATGATGATCTAGTAGTAACTCCATGTGAAACTTCACCTATGACTAAATTTTCTGGATGAGAAGGTTTGAAAGAAAATTTCTTAGGCAAACCCTCCAGAGAATTAGTTTCGGTTGAAGTATTCATTTGAGTAAAAGAAGTTGATGGCTCAACATCATCATCAAGAGCACTTACTGTACTGTTATCTTCATCAAAAGTCACATTAGTTGACTCCTCCACAATAAGTGAGCGTTTATTGAAAACTCTATATCCCTTACTCTTGGCAGCATAACCAAGAAAGATACCTTCGTCAGCTTTGGCATCAAATTTGCCTAAGTTGTCTTTGGTGTTAAGGATAAAATATCTGCAGCCAAAAACTTTAAAATAAGAAACATTTGGGGTTCTCCCAAACCAAAGCTCATAGGGTGTTTTCTTCGTAATGGGACGAATAAGCACCCTATTCAAAATGTGGCATGTTGTACTTACAGCCTCTGTCCAAAAATATTTCGGAAGAGAAAATTTATTTAACATGACTCTAGCCATATCGCCAAGAGTCCTATTCTTCCGCTCCAAAACACCATTTTGTTGAGGAGTTCTTGGACAAGAAAATTCATGATCAAAACCATTTGCATTACAAAAATTTTCAAAATCAGAATTTACGAATTCGCCTCCATGATCACTTCGGATTCGAGTAATCATGTAGCCTTTTTCGTTTTGAACTTTCTTTACAAAAACTTTGAAAACAGAAATAGCATCGCTCTTATTAGCGAGAAAGAAAACCCAAGTAAATCTTGAAAAATCATCAATAATTACAAAAGCATATAGCTTGCCACCAAGACTAGCTATTCTACTAGGCCCAAATAAATCCATATGAAGTAATTGCAGGGGTCTAGTGGTACTTACAGAGTTGATGGAATGAAATGAGGATTTTGTAGCCTTGTTTAGTTCACATTCGGCACATACCGTGTCCTTTTTGAATGTGATGTCTGGTAATCCTCTCACTAGCTTCTTGGTTGATAGCCTGGATATAGTATCCATATTAGCGTGACCAAGACGCTGGTGCCGAAGCAGTCGTTCGTCTTTGTGGGCATATAAACATCTACCTGCATGGTTAGTATTTATAGATAGATAGAAAATATAGATATTGTCCTCTCTTTTCCCTTCAAAAGTAATGTCTCCTGTTGACCTATCGTAGATATAGCAATGGTTTTATCCAAAGTTAATATCATATCCATGATCAGCAAGATGGCTAATGCTGAGCAGGTTATGCTTTAACTCGGTCACTAGGCAGACATCCTTTATAACAGGAGAAGGAGGATGACCAATGATACCGTTACCTATTATGTGCCCTTTGAGATTGTTACCGAAGGATACGTATCCTTCTCTTTTCATCGATAGTGATGCAAAAAGATTTGCGTCTCCCGTCATATGTCGCGAGCATCCACTATCGAGAATCTACTTACTCTCAGTTGAGGAGGGAAGGTCCACCTACATCAAGAGTAGATGTGACCTTTGGTACCCATTTTCTTGAGGGTCCTGAAAAGTTAGTTTTCGGAAACCAAGCATATATTTTCTTGTCTACCAGTCTTCTAACTCTACACTGTGGTGAGATGTGTCCATGTGATCCACAGTAAGTACAGATAGCATTTTTATTTATACTGGGAGCATGAGAATGGTATCTATAAGCAACAGGATGAGGATGATATGAAGAGTTAGCATGGTAATGATGACTATGCATAGAGTGAGTGGCATGATGATGATGTCTGTGTGGCATAGCATGATAATATTGTCTATGAGGAGTGGCATGCTGAAATTGTCTATATGGCATAGTGTAATGTTGTGGCATAACAAGATGATTCTGCCTATGTGACATAATATGATGATTTTGTCTACGTGTAGAGTGATATTGATTGTGTCTTTGTGCAGTATGATGAGTATGAGGAGTATTCTTACGTGCACGTGGTTTATGAAAGTTTGTGTACATAAAAGCATGGTTATGTGTTGTGTGAGGATGATGTGATTGACTAGCATGAGTGGTGTTGTGCCCATGTGATTGGGTTTGAGGTTTAGCAACCTGTTTTTCCAATTTGGTTTCTAATCTTTTAGAAGCAGCTTGCAATTCATCAACCTTAATATTCAAGCCATATATTTTAGTCATAGAGATTTTGTGTCTACTCTTTTCTTCAGCAAGCAATGTGTTAAGAGTAGTGATCTCTTGAGCTTGTTGCTCAATACTTGTTTCAGCATCATGTAAGCTTATTTTAAGCTTCGATACTTCATTAGTGGCATCAGTGGAAGAAGTGTCTCTAACATTATCAAGAAGTGAGGATATTCTCTGTATCTCGTCTTCAAGACTTTTGATTTTGTCCTTGGCATGCTTGTATTTACCGATGACCTTTTTGTGATCATCAAGTAAATCAGTGAAGGCATCGCCAAGTTCATCAAAAGAGAAGCCATATAAAGTTTCGTTTGATACCTTGGTAGAAGTTGCCATTAAGCACACATTTGCTTTGTCTTGAGGAGAGTTCTTTTCTTCCTCGGAGTCACTTGCTTTGCTTTCATGCCAAATGCTTGTGTTGGCATACCTTTTTGATGAGTTCTTCTTGTAGGGCTTCTCATAGCGGTTGCTCTTCTTTAAGAATGGACAGTCTCTTCGGACGTGTCCAGTCTTTTTGCAACCATAGCAGGTTGGCTCTTCTTCATCGTCTTCTTGTGGCTCCTTCTTTCTTTGATTGAAGCGAAGGAATTTCTTGAAGTTACGAACCATGAGAGCTTGGTCTTCATCATCTGAGTTGTCGTCTTCGGTCTCATCGTGATCAACCTTTCGTCGATGAACTTTGAGTGCGATCTCCCTGGTCTTCGGAGCAGGCTCTTCGAAGTCCTTGAGGTCAAGCTCGTGAGTCATGAGCTTGTCCATCAAAGTCTCCATAGACATAGTTGTGAGATCGTTCCCTTCTATGATGGCTGTCACCTTAGGGTTCCAAATCTTTGGTAACCCTCTGAGTAGCTTGCGGATCTTCTCATGGTTTGAGTACTGCTTACCAAGCGAGGATAACGGGTTGATGATGTCGAGGAATCTTGTAAATATTTGAGTGATCGTCTCATTTGGCTTCATCTTGAAGGCTTCGTACTCTTGAGTGAGACGGCTTATCTTCGATTCCTTGACTTGAGTGGTTCCTTCATGCGTCACTTCTAGAAGTCTCCATACTTCATGAGCAGTGGTGCATGTAGAGACCCTGTTAAACTCGTTCCTGTCTATAGCACAGAATAAAGCATTAATAGCCCTAGCATCTAGACTTGCCTGTTTCTTCTTCTCGACAGAATATTTGTCGTATGGTTTCTCAATGAGGTCACCATCGACAACTATTCTGGCGGGCTTTTTGTAACCGTCAGTTACGACAGTCCACAGGTCAAAGTCTAGAGACTTCAGATAAAAACTCATCCTTGTTTTCCAATATGTGTAGTTAGTCCCATCAAATAGGGGAGGCCTATGAGTGGACTGACCTTCACCATGATTGGAGATCAAGGATTGTGTGGTTGCCATAGATCAGCTCTTAGGATGTTAGTCCTTATAAAGAGAACAGAGCTCTGATACCAATTAAAGAACAGTTTGGCAACTCTAGAGGGGGTGAATAGAGTTTATATAGAAAAATAGCCAATTTAAAAATAACTCTTTCACCAACAATAAATAATCAGAGTAAAGTGCGGAAAATAAATGAAGAGCAGAAGAGCATACGCAAACACAGCGATTTTAACCTGGTTTCCCTCGTGGAGGACTAGTCCAGGCCAGAGAACTCTAGCTCAGGATTAAATCCACTATTTGTGAAATAGTAGCTTACAACCCGTGCCTTTACTTCAGAAGAGCACGTCAACTTCTTACAGAGAATCGCAGTGGCAATTGCTTGGAATTGTCCAAGCGACTTCTTCACTCTTGCACAAGAATCCTAACTGAGAGATGCTGAGCACTCGAGACTTAGGAGGCTTGTGGCTAGTAGATAGGAAGGGTATGGCTTATTTCAGCTTATAGGAGAGAAGAGAGAGAAGATTGAGTGATTCAAAATAAGAGAATTCATGCCCTATTTATACTGTTTTTAGAGGCAGAATTCGGCCAGAATTCGGGTAGGAAAATTCAAAAATTTGGCCGTTGGACAGCTAGCAACCAGCTAACCCTAAAATTAGGGTTCCTAATTTCTAGGGGACAGAGTTCGGCCCGAACTCTGTGTGGAGGCAGAGTTCGGCCCGAACTCTGTCTCTAAAGCACAGAGTGGTTCTGAGGGGACCAGTGGGCAGTTTTTGGTTCAGTGGAGTTTGGGATTTTGGGTAGGCTTATAGACTAAGTTCCAAGAGCTCAGCATTACTCAGAGTACAAACTTCTAGACTCAATAAAATGTAAAAGTACAGACTCAAAAATATACTAAGAGCCGAAAACTGAGCTGTCGTCTGTCCTGAACTGAAAGCAGACGTCGTATGTCGTATTGAATTTATACAGATATTATTTAGTCAATGTAGTCAATATTTGGTTGACTGTGACTTTGTGTCAACAGATTGTCCTCTTCTGTGAGTTGATGGGTGATGGCCACGCGGAGTGAAGGTATCTGAATCTCAAGAGGCAGTACTGCTTCGCTCCCGTAGACCAAGGAGAATGGTGTGTTGCCTGTAGGGGTCCGTACCGTCGTGCGATAGGCCCAAAGGCATTCGCCGAGCTTTTCGTCCCAGTCGCATTTGTTGGAGGATACGACTTTTTTGAGTAGCTTGACGACGGTTTTGTTGAACGCCTCAGCCAATCCATTTGCTGCTGGATTGTAGGCGGTTGATGCCACATTCTGGATACGATTCTTGTCACAGAATCGACTGAAAATGTGGCTGATGAATTGGGGGCCGTTGTCGTGGATAATCCTTCGAGGCACCCCAAAACGGTAAATGACGTGGTGCTTAATGAAGCTGATCACCCTGGAGCTCTTCACTTCTGCCAGTGGAACTGCCTCGACCCATTTGGAGAAGTAGTCTGTAATGGCAAGAATGAAGCGGTGTCCTCTTGAGGAGGGAGGAGTGATCGGCCCTACAATGTCCATGCCCCAAGCCTCGAAGGGCCAGGAGGCAACTGTAGTATGCAAGGGTTCTGACGGTGTATGGATAAAGTCTGCGTGTAATTGACACGCGTGGCACTTCTTTGTATAGTCGATGGCGTCAGCTGCCATGGTAGGCCAGTAGTAGCCCATGCGTCGCAGTCGATCCTGCAACTTAGGCCCAGGTTGATGAGCCCCGCACGTTCCGTCATGAGCTTCTCGAAGAGCTTCGGCTGCTTCTTTATTAGACAGGCACCGAAGGAGAAGTCCATCGTAGGAGCGTCGATACAGTGTTTTAGTGGCTGTATCGTAGTAGAATCGAAGGGAACGCCTCCTGACTGAGACAGCTTCCTTCGGGTCTTCTGGAAGAATTCTGTGAACAGCAAAGTCAATAAACGGGAACCTCCAATCTCGGACATTAATGTCGACATTTGTTGGCATAGCATGGGCCATGTGTACACACAAATTGTTTCTAGGGCAAACCAGGTCTCGACCGACCACTGTAACGTAGTGTTGGGTACCGAGAGGTGCTGCCAATGAGGCCGCGAGGCCGGCCAGAGCGTCCGCCTCCAGATTTTGTAAGCGGGGTACGTGCTCGATGAAGAACCCAGTGAAGGTTGAAATGATGTTCAACGCAACTTCATGATAGGGGATTAGGTCTTCGTGGCGAACCTCGTACTGCCCTCTGACCTGGTAAACGACGAGTTTTGAGTCGTCGTAGGCTTCCAGGTGATCTACCCCCAGGTGTTGTGCCAGCTGGAGTCCCATGATGAGTGCGTTGTACTCTGCGACATTATTGGAACATGGCTTTGACAGGGAGTAAGCACGCTGGATCACCAAGTGTTCGGGGGAGACCAAGACTACCCCCACTCCTGCGATGATTTGGCCTTTGGGGCCTGTTCTTGAGGCGCCATCGAAGAACATCCGCCAAACGGGGCTTTCTTCGGTGACATTGGATTCTTGGACCTCATCCGGGATGTCTTCATAGAGCTTCGAGGACTCCGGGATGGGGTGCGCCGCTAAGAAGTCGGCCAAGGCCTGACCTTTAACCGCTTTCTGTGGAACAAACACCATGTTGTATGGTGTCAGCAAGATCGCCCATGTTGCTAGCCGAGAGTTTAATGATCCCAGTTTCGTCATGAGAACCCTGAGTGGATTGACTCGAGAGATGACATGAATTGTCTGCCCCGAGACATAGTGGCGGGTTTTCTGTATGGCGAATACCAAAGCCAAACACTCCTTCTCAACGGGGTTGTACCGGTGTTCGGCCCCAATAAGTGTTCGACTGAGGTAGTAAATTGCTTGCTCGTAGCCAGTATCACTGTTCTGAGCGAGCAAAGTGCCGAGGGAATGATCCATGGTACGGACGTAGAGGAGGAACGGTTTTCCTGAGACGGGGGCCACCAAGACATGCGGACTTGTCAGGTAAGCCTTGATGTCGTCAAAAGCTTTCTGGCATTCTTCTGTCCAGACGTAGGAGACTCCCTTCTTCATGAGCTGAGTGAAGGGTTGGCATTTTCCAGAGAGGTTAGCAATAAACCTTCGGATGTGCGCCAGCCGACCCTGAAGGCCTCGAAGTTCTCGAAGGTTCTTCGGAGGGTTCATGGCAAGGATGGCTTTGGTCTTCTCGGGATCGACATGAATGCCTTTCGCTGTAATGATGAAGCCTAAGAACTTGCCGCTGGAAACCCCCAGAAAGGATTTGGCGGGGTTCATCTTGAGTTGATGTACCCTCATGAGATCGAAGACTGTCTTTAAGTCTTGTAGGTGATCTCCCTTGAGACGGCTCTTGACCGCAATGTCATCGACATAACATTCGACTGTCTTGCGAAGATGTTGACGAAAGATGGTGCTCATAGCTCGTTGGTAGGTTGCACCAGCATTCTTCAAGCTGAAGGGCATTACTGTGTAGCAGAAGACTCCCTTCGGAGTTCTGAATGACGTATGCTTGGCGTCGTCGGGGAACATCTTTATCTGATTGTAATCCGAGTACCCGTCCATGAAAGACATGCGTTCAAAACCGCACGTATTGTCGATCATTACGTCGGTGATCGGGAGTGGGAATTCATCCTTCGGGCATGCAGCGTTGAGATCCCTGAAGTCGATACAGACTCGTATCTTCCCATTCTTCTTGGTTACGGGGACGACATTGGCCACCCAGTCTGGATGCTGTTCTTCCCGGATGAAGCCGCTGGTCAAGAGCTTGTCTACCTCCTGATCAATGGCGTTCATGATGTCAGGGCGGAAGCGTCGCTGTTGTTGCTTGACTGGCTTGGCATCAGATAAGATGTTCAGCCTGTGCATAGCGACCTGAGGATCAAGTCCCGGCATATCTTCGTAGCTCCATGCGAATACGTCGATATACTCTTTAGCCAGCTGGACCAAAGATTCTCGGTCTTCTCCTTTCAGGCTTTTGCTGACGAAGATGGGTTTGGAAGAAGATTGTCACGCCCCGCTCCCGTAGGAGCGATCGTCCTCGCTAAGGCGTGATGCCGCACGGGCCTAGGTTGCGCCCGTGCAAGGCCAAGTCCAGAAACGGCCGATTTAGCTAGGCCACAGAGTCGCACAGAGTGTCCCCATTGCAGCGAAAAGTAAATAAACACAAGTAGAAGCAAATTTGATCTCTTTATTGATATTCACGAAGGTTACAAGCGGCGCTAGGCCGATATTACAAATCGCTCAAGCTCTCTCTCTGAAACATAAAAGGCGTGCCAAGTGGCTTACAAGATGGAATGATACATGGCGATGTTCCGATACATTATGTCCTATATAGGGTGCTTCAGCTTCTGCAACGTCCCAAGGCCCCGGAGTTGGCTCCGTGCCTTAACACGTTCGATGGAAGCTCCGCACCAGCCGGCATCTCCTGTATCCTGTAAGCAGACTGTGGGGTTATCAGTATATTATTATGCACTGGTGGGGAGGCTAGCTCGCCCACAACGCCATCATTACCAAACACGTTGCATTTACTTTTGTGCACCGACTATCATTCATTGTCTTTCTAATCTTGCCCTAGGGTCAATTTCATGGCACATATCATGACCTATCTCGTGTTACTGATTTCAAGTGTCGTATGGAAATACATGCACGACTTACCCATACTTACCGTCCGGCCTTCCCTGTCCAAGTAAACCAAGTTAGTCAACAACAATTAACATGAAGTAGCTTGACGTGATTCATGTAAACATTCAATGTTACGGGCGAGTCTATGTCTCGGGTTCTAGCACGTCGTAGGCATGTTCTAGTGTTACGTTTCGAGCATGTTCAGGAGGCACATTTCAAGCATGTTCGGGGTGGTATATTTCAAGCATGTTCAGGCATGTTACATTTCGAGCACGTTCATGTTCAGGATGTTACTTTGCAAGCATGTTCAGTAGACACTTGTTCATTTAACTTAGACTACTTTGATTTCAATGCAAGAACTTGCACGTGGATTGCCACCAGCATAGTCCACTTAATCTACATGCACGGGTCGCTGGCTTTACAAGCCATTTAGGACATTCCCCTGTGGTATTTCTCAACTTAGCGTAGGGTGATGGCTGGTACACCCCGTTAAGTCTCTTGAATATACCCTGCACTTACGTCTCTTGGTGCCCAAGCCCGCACCCAAGCAGCCCGTAAGCCCGTATTGATTCTGCCTAGGCCGGCCACGGTTTACCCCCCTAACGCCCGTGCCGCAGAATCCTTCCACTCGACGGCCACGGTTTACCCCCCCATCGCCCGTGCCGTTTGTCCACGACCATTTCGTATTAACTTGTCTTTTACTTAGCGGCTATCTCCGAGCCGTAGGCTAACCCTTAGCCATAATGCGTTAACGACCAGGTTGGCATCCGTACAGCGCGGGTAGCGAGCCCCGTTGCACGTGCCCGTCACACCTGTCGCTAGCGTCTTCCATGTCTTATCTTTCATGTATTCTTTCTTTCATTTTATTCTTTCACTTGTTCGTATGTTCATTCATGTTTCACGTATTTATTCATTCGTTGATTCATTCATTCACGCATTACGCAACTCCCAGAGCGGGAGTCGCCTTGGCGACCCATCGGTCCCATAGCCTTTCAATGTTGCTATACTATACTCGGAACGACTATGTTGATAGTCTTCCCATTTCATTGTTGTAATCCATTCATAGTTTCATTGTTGAACGCGTACGGGACTTGAACGTAAGCTTGTGCCGTAGCACGAGCATAGAGCGCGGGCGAGAGTTTCTATATTTGCCGAGTTCTTTTCCATGTTCTAAACAAGCATGCAAGATGGGATTATTCCCTTAGCTAGGTGCGTTGAGTCATTTATTAGCATGCACGGGTTATCGCCTAGCGATTCTCGTGATAGTATCCGCATTGTTAAGTGTCTAGGCTAAGCAGTGACGGGTTCATCGGAGCCACCCACCTTAGCGATGTTTGCATTGGCCGAGCGATACTCCGAGCGTGCCTTTGGAAGTCTAAGTCTGGATTCATCTTGACGGGCCAAGGCAAGTCTGGCATCGATTTGTATCGATACTTTATCGGGTCGAGGCAACTCTTCGGGTCGACGGCTCGTTTTGAGTCGTTGCACATGCCGTTTGGAATCGGCGTTCCGCTAGGGCGGAGCGGGTCGTTACATAATACACCACTCAAAATAAGTCTCGTCCTCGAGACTTCTTGAGTGCAGGTCATCCTACCGTTCCTTAACTCGAATCGTGTACACATCTTAGGTAATTTCCTATCGAATGGCTTTATCGTTCGATGGCATCGAACCGTACTCGGTTTCTTTCTAAGTTCCGTGTCGCATACGTTTGGTCGATTTTATCGAATTACTTCTCGTTCATTTTAGACTTGTTGTTACTTATTCAATTCAAGCATTCTTCGTATTGGTTTCTATTTCGTCGTGTCATGAGACTGGAATGGCCGTATGGGGCACGTTGTAATTCGTCAAATGCGAGGGTCGTAGGCTGAGGCAAACTTACTTTCGCTTATCTCGGTCATCGAGATGACCCGTTTCGCTTTTCAAGCGTTCGTGTCCACGAAATCAGTATGATTTCTGCTTAGCGGGGTCGACCAAGTCTATGAAATTTTCGTCCGATTCAAGACTAAGTATTGCACTATCCTCGAGTATATCTTCCTATCAATGGTCCAATTCGTTATACCAACTTTTATTTGCACGATATCGATTCCATATCATTCACTTATTTAGGGCCAATCTCGTTGTCGTTCACGCACACTCCGCTTACACGTTTCTTTGATTCCGAGCCACGTTCGTACTAGTATCGATCCTTTACTTAACGCAATTTCAAGATCTTCGACACTCTCCCATTCCTCAAGTCTTGCTTGAACTCAATGTATCACTTGGCTGGATCGTGCACGCATTCCAAGCGTCCCCAAAATACATGCATTCAGCCAAGCCGCATGATCTAGAAATTTGTCATTCTCACTCGAGTCGCATCGTGCACATACTCAAGCGTCCCTGAATATGTGCATGTCAGCCGAATCTCGTGAGGGGTATTCCTATATTCGTGATTCACACTACCCATCCATGCCAATCCTCAAGATCAATCCTTCGATTGATAACTCATGAAACAGGGCGTCTCGCCTACCTGCTAGGCCATCTTTTCGAGGCTAAGTCAATGTCAGGATTGGAATCATAGTTCCCCAACAATAATGCCAACACTGACCCCAATCCTAGGGTCAAACCAAGGTCGATAGTATGGGATTTTCTACCCAAGCTCGCGTCACTCAAATTTCTAAACATCGAGCACGATTACCTATTCGCATCAACACATTCGTTGCGCGTATTCGTATCCATTCAATTCAACAATTCTAACCAATTCATGTATTCGATCACGAGGTCATCTAGCTCGACAATACGTTGCGCCCCAATCTCACGCGAGTCCGATTATCCATGGTGGCACATGAATCACCATGCAACGCACCCGCGGAATAATCATTCTCATCGGAGCGTAACTCTTGTTTGAGTTTAGACTAACTCATTTTCGATACGCGGATTGGACCTACGCAATCCTCAAGCTTAATTATCAAGCACACTGAATCATTCTCTAGTCACCTTCGCAGCAAACCACGAGTCGAAGCACACAAATTGTCATGCCAAGCTAGGTCAATCACTCCCGCTGTATGAATCACCATACCAGCGCTCACGCGGAGTTATCGCCCTATTTGGCGCGACGCATGTGCGAGGCTGGAGTTGCACTCGCATAAGACAAGCATGTCGACGTTGGGGTTATCGTCGAAGTAAATCCAAGTATTTTTATTTTCATTCGAGCCAAGATCGATAGTCCATTCGTCATTTCGTTCAACTAGAAAATCCACGAGCCACGTCTATATTTTCCTCGACACGTTTCAACATCCCAAGTATATCTTCCAATGGAACAATGACATTTGCACGATCGTCATTTACCGAGTCAGAGTACCCCCGAGTTATCGCATATCGATCATACGCCTCAATACCATCGACGATATGCGTAACCTGACGATCTTCCTTTGCAACAGATTTCGAGTCGTGCGTTGATGCTGTTGTCCGAGTTGGATAATCCACCATTTCCTCGATATTCAAGATCAAGTTTGATCGCTATTTCTCAAGCTCGTTTCAAGATCGTTGTTCAAACTCAAGTCACAATTCATTTGAATCAATCCGAAATCGTACGCGCGATCTTCTAAGTTTCCTCGATCAAGACCATTCACTTTCATTCATCGTTCCGAATCGTTTTCTAACATGCGTTGCCTATTCACAAGTTGTCTGAACGACATCTCTCTCGGGACTTTTGAAGTCACGATCAACTAAGCGTGACACGTGCTAAGGCTTTGCGCGATCACATCGCCTCGCCGACATACCCGTTCTATCCGTATATCTTGTAGTCTCGCTCGCACAATTTCTATAACGTCCACACACCACTCAGGGTTCGAGCCACTCGACTAGTCATCGTCACTCATTCTTATTCTTCTTCCAAACCTATCACATACACCACTCGAATTCAAGCCATATGATCTAGTCCTCAATTACGTTCGCGTCATGCGCTAAGACATCCTTCAGATTCGTTCGACGAATCTCTAGCGTAATGCTCATGTCGCCTCGACGTACTAAGTCGTTCAAGCTAATCCTCAAAATCCAAGCCAATCTTTCGTGCGCGCCTAAGCGTTAGTTGATAGCATTCCTATCGATATACACTCTAAGTGTATCTCCGTTCCCGACCGAGCGGTACTTGATATCGCTCGCAACTCGATTGCACCAGAAGTCAAGGTGCACGACACACGGACAAAGTTGTGCCGCATAACCATCTCGTGCGGACTATATTTGAGTTTGCACGCTCACTTGCTAGGTCGATGCAAGACTAGTCAGGCATGCACGCGACATGTTAACTTAATATGTTCTCTATCGAGTCAAGTCTAACATAGTTCGACATTGTTAGCGTAAAGTTATTCAAGCGAGCCTTGTGTTTGCTAACTCCTAGCAATTTAGTTTTCCTTCGATTCAAGTCTGTCGGGGTTTGGCACAAAGGCCTTCGCCTATCGATCCCGTTCAACCGAGTACTTGTACGAGCTTTTGAAAGTATTAGACTTATTGTATGGAACATCCCAAGGCACAACGAGAGAGAGCGTACACTTCCTTATTTCCAACGAGCTTTCAAAACTGAGAATTCGATGTGAAGTCCAAGGACGTAAAGCCGTGCTCTGATACCAAACTGTCACGCCCCGCTCCCGTAGGAGCGATCGTCCTCGCTAAGGCGTGATGCCGCACGGGCCTAGGTTGCGCCCGTGCAAGGCCAAGTCCAGAAACGGCCGATTTAGCTAGGCCACAGAGTCGCACAGAGTGTCCCCATTGCAGCGGAAAGTAAATAAACACAAGTAGAAGCAAATTTGATCTCTTTATTGATATTCACGAAGGTTACAAGCGGCGCTAGGCCGATATTACAAATCGCTCAAGCTCTCTCTCTGAAACATAAAAGGCGTGCCAAGTGGCTTACAAGATGGAATGATACATGGCGATGTTCCGATACATTATGTCCTGTATAGGGTGCTTCAGCTTCTGCAACGTCCCAAGGCCCCGGAGTTGGCTCCGTGCCTTAACACGTTCGATGGAAGCTCCGCACCAGCCGGCGTCTCCTGTATCCTGTAAGCAGACTGTGGGGTTATCAGTACATTGTTATGCACTGGTGGGGAGGCTAGCTCGCCCACAACGCCATCATTACCAAACACGTTGCATTTACTTTTGTGCACCGACTATCATTCATTGTCTTTCTAATCTTGCCCTAGGGTCAATTTCATGGCACATATCATGACCTATCTCGTGTTACTGATTTCAAGTGTCGTATGGAAATACATGCACGACTTACCCATACTTACCGTTCGGCCTTCCCTGTCCAAGTAACCAAGTTAGTCAACAACAATTAACATGAAGTAGCTTGACGTGATTCATGTAAACATTCAATGTTACGGGTGAGTCTATGTCTCGGGTTCTAGCACGTCGTAGGCATGTTCTAGTGTTACGTTTCGAGCATGTTCAGGAGGCACATTTCAAGCATGTTCGGGGTGGTATATTTCAAGCATGTTCAGGCATGTACATTTCGAGCACGTTCATGTTCAGGATGTTACTTTGCAAGCATGTTCAGTAGACACTTGTTCATTTAACTTAGACTACTTTGATTTTAATGCAAGAACTTGCACGTGGATTGCCACCAGCATAGTCCACTTAATCTACATGCACGGGTCACTGGCTTTACAAGCCATTTAGGACATTCCCCTGTGGTATTTCTCAACTTAGCGTAGGGTGATGGCTGGTACACCCCGTTAAGTCTCTTGAATATACCCTGCACTTACGTCTCTTGGTGCCCAAGCCCGCACCCAAGCAGCCCGTAAGCCCGTATTGATTCTGCCTAGGCCGGCCACGGTTTACCCCCCCAACGCCCGTGCCGCAGAATCCTTCCACTCGACGGCCACGGTTTACCCCCCCATCGCCCGTGCCGTTTGTCCACGACCATTTCGTATTAACTTGTCTTTTACTTAGCGGCTATCTCCGAGCCGTAGGCTAACCCTTAGCCATAATGCGTTAACGACCAGGTTGGCGTCCGTACAGCGCGGGTAGCGAGCCCCGTTGCACGTGCCCGTCACACCTGTCGCTAGCGTCTTCCATGTCTTATCTTTTATGTATTCTTTCTTCATTTTATTCTTTTACTTGTTCGTATGTTCATTCATGTTTCACGTATTTATTCATTCGTTGATTCATTCATTCACGCATTACGCAACTCCCAGAGCGGGAGTCGCCTTGGCGACCCATCGGTCCCATAGCCTTTCAATGTTGCTATACTATACTCGGAACGACTATGTTGATAGTCTTCCCATTTCATTGTTGTAATCCATTCATAGTTTCATTGTTGAACGCGTACGGGACTTGAACGTAAGCTTGTGCCGTAGCACGAGCATAGAGCGCGGGCGAGAGTTTCTATATTTGCCGAGTTCTTTTCCATGTTCTAAACAAGCATGCAAGATGGGATTATTCCCTTAGCTAGGTGCGTTGAGTCATTTATTAGCATGCACGGGTTATCGCCTAGCGATTCTCGTGATAGTATCCGTATTGTTAAGTGTCTAGGCTAAGCAGTGACGGGTTCATCGGAGCCACCCACCTTAGCGATGTTTGCATGGCCGAGCGATACTCCGAGCGTGCCTTTGGAAGTCTAAGTCTGGATTCATCTTGACGGGCCAAGGCAAGTCTGGCATCGATTTGTATCGATACTTTATCGGGTCGAGGCAACTCTTCGGGTCGACGGCTCGTTTTGAGTCGTTGCACATGCCGTTTGGAATCGGCGTTCCGCTAGGGCGGAGCGGGTCGTTACAAAGATCCACCCCAAGGTCAATCTGCTCGACCTCGTCTTCAGTAGGGGGTTCATGTAGCTCGAAGCGTGACTCCCATTGTTGTCCAGGCGTTGAGCCCAAGGTTCTTCCTCGGAGAACTCTGGGGTCTGGTCTTCGCCTTCTTCTCCTTGTGATTGTGCCGATGTCATGTTTGCTGAGAGCACTCTCTTGAAGACTGCTCCGATACTGGTGTCGGAATCCCACGTTGATGCTTCAGACGAGTGAGAATGTTCTATTTCTTCTTCGTCTGAACTCTCTGAGGTTGATGGTGGCGTGACATACCCTACCCCCCGTCGAAGTTTTGTGGTAATAGTCCTGCGGTTTTCCCTCAGGTCTTGGAATCTGAAGAGGCAGACGTCGGCCTTTCCCGTAGTTCAGGCCTTTGTCGCTTTTTAGATCGTAACCCATCTTCTGGATGAGGTACCTTGCACGGTCTGTATACCGGTAGATTTGTATTCTGCCAGTTTCAGGTTTTGGCTCGAACGGCGGCAGGTCTTGATGGTGTTCAACCTTGCCGAAAATGATAGATTCTTCGTCGTGATTCCGAGGTGGGACTATGTAACAGACCCCTTGGGACGGGACTACTCGATTTACATGATGGTTGGTCGTTATTTGTGTTTGTAACGACCGCAGAGCGTTATCTAATGTATACTTGGCATTCCAATGCGGAAGACGAGAATAGTTAAATGACACTCTATTATTGATGAAATGCGAGATTTTGTCCCGCGGGATTACATTATCCAGAGATGGAGCATCTACGGGCTGAGATATAGTCTCCTAACTCTTCATCTGTCAGCACAGGAGCAGGATCGGAAGAGTCCACCACAGTATGAGTCTGGGAGTCTGAAACTGGTGGCAAGGATGGCGGCGGCTTGCCTTTAAGACGCACCTTCAGGGGTACCTCCTTTGATCCTCCGGTGGGTGGCGCCTTCCCTTGTAACTTTACCACAAGGGGAGCCGATTTTTGAGGCGGCTTTCCCTTGAGTCGTATCCTCAGGGGAGGCTCGGGTGCAGCTGGTGCTTTTCCGGTGTAAAATTCCTAAATTTCTACTATATTTTTTAATATAAATTTGGTAGTGATTTAAAATTTTTGTATTGTACGTCGCATAGTCGTATTGTACGTCGTGCACGAAATTTTATTTTTCGTAGTTGCTCGACGAGTGCGAATATATGCGAGCGTACATATTTTGAGAAAAACATTTTTATTTTTATAGTTTCAAATAATATATGTAATATTTAATTTAGCTATCAAAATATACTAAATTTATTATTTATTTATGAAAGGCCTTTTATTTGGAATAAATAATTATTCATGCATACATATATTTCATAAATATTTGCTAGTTTAATTTAAATAAAAATATAATTTTTGAGATTTATTATTCAAAAAGATATTTAAAAATATTTATTATTTTGAAATTATTATTATTGTTATTTTGAAAAATATATAGGAAGTTATGGTGGCCATTTAAATCTTGATTTGATTTTTGGATTTATTTAAATAGTTAAATATTCGAACTTTATTTATCCCATTTGATTTTGAGCTAAAAATTTAAATAGATTTAAATTGGATTTAATTGATTTGATTTTAAACTAAGAGAATTTGATTTGATTTAAATTGGATTTGGATTTGGATTTGGATTTGGATTTGATTGCTTTTAAATTAAATTAGGAAATATCTAAATTGGGTTTAAAGGAATCATAATTCTTATCTAATTGGAAATTCCCACATCCTATAAATAGGCAGGTACTCCCTATTATTTTCACCACAAATCATCTTTCAAACCATCCTTGTCAAAAATTTTCTCTTTTTTTTGTCATAAATTCAGCCCCACTTTTTAGCAGCAAGAGCAACTTGGAACGACGATATCTCCTAGCTCCGAACTCCGTTTCGCCTCCAGTTTTTTTTAAAAGAAGCGTATCGAGGTAAGGTTTCCAAAAACATATTTTAATAGACAAAATTCGTTCTGTAGATTTCTACAAAACTGTTTGAGTATCTAGTGTCCCAAAAATAAACGTGTTTCAGTATTTTTGCGATTTCGGGAGATTCCGGAAACGAAAATGTGATCCGTTTAATTTTTTGGAAAGATAATACGAAAACCTATACCATATACTAACTTCAAAATTTATTAAATAAATGTAATAGGTGCAGTATTAATTATAATTAGATAATAAACTATTTCAGCATCTGAAGTTGTTCCTACACCTTCTTCTTTGTGCGCTGTTGTTGATTCATCGCCAGGACATCATTACCTCACTTGGACATCAGGCAAGACACCTTGCCATTTGTTGTTTACTTATTTTAGCTCATATTTCATGCATTATTTTTTTTATGCAAAATAAACTGTGATACATGGCATAACTGTTAGAACTTACTGTTCATTTATTTTTCCTGCTATGTATTATTTTTCTCACATTAAACCTAGATTTAAGGGACCACCTTGTGTGTTGCATTCATGGCCTTGACACGTGGTATCACGAAGTTGTGTGTCGCATATAGAACACGGACATACGTGACTGGCGGGCCACCGGTGCGTATAAGCCGTGCGATAGGAATAACCGCTAATAGAGGTTGCATGCTAGTTTGACTTAGCGGCTATAGAGGTTACTGTTGTGGATACAACATGGTAGGCATTGGGTGGGAAGAACATCTACTTAGCGTATGGGTCATATATACACTGTCCTGATTGTCGGTTATCTCCAGTGGGAGGTACGGTCCTGATAGCCGGTTATCTCCAGTAGGAGGTACGGTCCTGATAGCCGGTTATCTCCAGTGGGAGGTACGGTCCTGATAGCCGGTTATCTCCAGTGGGAGGTACGGTCCTGATTCCTGATTCCTGACTGAGCCGGCCCATGCGTCAAAGGTTTGTTCTTTATTGCATATTCACTATAGTACGGCTAGGTACCCTATTGTATGTGTCCCTTAATTATTTGAGCAATATTTATTCAGATATATGGCATGATATTATGGTCTTGTTACGTCCCTCTGAGGACCTGATTACCGCTCCAGGTGTGTGCTATTGTCTTTCGCAGGTGTTCTAGCTCTAGCCGTGATCATCGCTATTTCTTCGAGGATGATTGCATTTGGATCGTCTTCGCTTCACTCGCCAAATTCATATCTTTTTATGTATTTTTTCTTTACTTGTTGGTAGTGGATTTGTCTCCGCCCAACATATTCTATCAAGACAATTCATTATCTTTATATGATGTCTTTTATTCATTTTTTTGCGTGGATGAGATTAGTTATGGTTCTACTGTATTTTACAGCTTATGTATTTATACGAGGCTTCCATATATTGGAGTATACTTAGTATGAATACAGCTGGCATATCTACGTTTCTAGTCCCGTTTTGGGACTGGGACGTTACATGTTTTATGGTGGCCCATGCAGGTCGAGTTTGTCACTTCGGTTTCGTTATTGTACCGATGTGAACCTGCAACATAGGATTAGAATTATAGGAATCTCATCCATACAGCTTGACCTCTTCCATTGGCTTCAAATTTCGAACTCTTGTTCGACTTTCTTGAATTGCATCTTGCTTGATTTCTTTCTACCGTTGATTCTTATTTTCGTGCTTAGTGTCAACTAGGAAGAACTACACTAGTATATGCTCATAGGTCAAACACATGGCTAGAATGGTTATATTGGCAATTGGAATACATTTAAGACTCTAATTGAGTTAAAGGGTTTTTTAGTGTGATTTAATGATTAGTAATTTGTAAAGTAGGATTACCACGGAAAGTTTTAACCTTGAGATTTCTAAATTGTAAACACCAGTGGATTTATAGAATTTCATACTTGGTTTAAGAAATTAATTGATTTTGAAAGATTTGATATTTATGATTTATTGGATTATAGTTATACATCCTTGCACAAGTATAAAATTGATTTGCTTTTCGAGTTGTGATATTTATGAGTTTGGGTGATAGATATACATCTTTGAACAAATATAAAATTTATTTGATTTTCGAGTTTTAATATTCATGATTTATTGTATTATAGTTATGCACCTTTGAACAGTTATAAATTTGGTTTAAAAATGATCTTAGCTTTTAAAAATGGCCATAGAAATTATTTAAATTTGAGTTGTGCAACTTGCGGATTTCGTGTTTAGTAAATTTTGAATTTTAAGTAGAAGTAATGACGGTGAATTTTGGTTTAAAATATTTGAAAGTAATGAAAACGATTTTTGAGAAATTTTTGTTTTAAATGGTGTCCTATGATTGAGGATTTACAAATCTATTTAGATTTTTGGTATATAAAAAAAAAGATTTTGACTGATAAGATTATTTGAAAATTTAGTTTAATGTGGGATTGCTAATATTAAATTTTTTGGAGAATTTCGAAGGATGTGATGGATAGTTATTTTGATTGATTAAAGGAAGTTACCATTTAAAAGTTGTGATTTTGTTGTAATAACTTAGCATGAATAGAAGTTAAAATTGATTAGAGCATTGAGCTTAATTTTTTGAGATTGCTTTTAATATGCTAAGAGTTTTATTATAAATTAATTGAAAATTTTAGAGTGTTAAATTTTTGATTGATTGTAAAATTTTTATGGATTCGTAAATTATGAACTCTTGAGTTAAATAGTTGAATTTAAATGTTAATTTTGGAAAAGATTAGTAGTAACGTGATAAAATTTTGCTTTGAGATTTATGAGAGTGATTTAAATTTTTTTTGATGAATTTAAACGGCTTGGAGTAAATACAAATTTTGGTGGTATATTTTTGAAAGTTTATTTTTAAAAAAAAAAAACTTTTGGAGGAAACTTGAGTTAAAATTTTAATGGTAGGCCCCAAGATAACCCTATTGAGTATTCCACACTAATTGCCATGTCACTTATGACCATGATAGTAGTATATACACAAGTGTGTTAGTCATCAACCCAGCTATGTGACTATATTTTCACCTCGACTTACTCGACTTTCCTTCAATTCTAGATCTTTTAATTACGACCTTCTAACCCATTTGCAATTTGAATAATGAGTTAATTTTCCTTAACTGTATTCATCTAGGAGAATATCTTCTCTCCGAAATTGTGTTCCTAAATTATTTTTACTGGATGCTTTAATTAATTTTATTTCACGCTTTAACTTGATCTTCTTTATTTTGCGCATTAATTATCACCTCGTGAACTCCCACTTTCTATTTTGATCGTCTGGCGTCCCCTATCGTGACTTGTATATTTGGAGTACAACACTACACTTTTTTTCCAACAAATTTCATATGTAAGACCTAGACAAGTTCACCTTCCTGTAGACATCATATCCCACCAAAACCCATCTCCTTGTACTCTATTTCTTGATATGACTTTATGGTCAAAATGACCAAATAATATTTACCATGATACCGATATTTTCAACCACGGATAGGGATTCAACATCAACTCAATTCTTTCGACCCGATATGTGATTGTTTCTACTAAATTCCTTAAATGTTTAAATTTGTACTTTATCTTGATTTCCTAACCCATTGTCTCATCCCATTACTAGTTTAACTCTTGTAAGTTGGGTAGAATTCCTCACGGCCCAACAAAGCCTTTGTCCTTGTGACCCATGTGGATAAGTTCACTTAGACTCTAAATTCAGAGGACCCTACCTTATCTAGTCTACCAAGCCATAAATGAAGAAACACTAGGACAACTGTATAGGCCCACACTTCGGGCGAGCCTTGATTTTAAAAGATCTGGGACTATTTAAAATTTCCTTCTCATTACCTCCCTTTGCTCATATTTTGACTATCTCGCGCTTGTAGCTTCAGTTTTGCAAGCTTATTTTGTTATCAAGCTTGATCATGACATATTTTATTGGGTGCACCCACTAACATATTGTCTAATCAGAACCGGTGCATGATGGTCTGATCAACCTATTGCACTTTGGTTCGCTTATCACATATTATCCTACGTGGATGGGGACATAGCTAAACTTGTCCTCTAGAGTCCCATCCGCGACTGCCTTGACAACTCCTTTTGAATTATTCGGTCGCCTTTGAACCACGTATTCGTATTTGATAACGCCTCCTTCGAACTCTATATTGCGTTCGCCTTCACCTATTTTAGAAGGACGAATGCGTCGTACTAAAACTCCTCTAACTGTCCTATCACCATGACCATTACCACCCAATGTAACCATATCTTTGTCTTGAACTACTCGACCTTTCCCTCGACACTAAATTTACAATCTTGACTTTCTAATCACTCAAATTTAAGAGTTATTACAATCTCTTATCATACCCTCAACCTAGACTACGACCATATAAACTTTCTTTAACCCTTCTATCTACCGTTGTGCCTTCTCCCCTCCAAATTCTTAATTTCGAGGACAAAATTCTTTTAATTTGGGTAGAATGTAAAATCCCTAAATTTCTATATTTTTAAATATATTAAATTTGGTACTGATTTAAAATTTTTGTATTGTACGTCGCATAGTCGTATTGTACGTCGTGCACGAAATTTTATTTTTCGTTGTTGCTCGACGAGTGCGAATATACGAGCGTACATATTTTGAGAAAAATATTTTTATTTTTATAGTTTCAAAATAATATATGTAATATTAATTTAGCTATCAAAATATACTAAATTTATTATTTTATTTATGAAAGGCCTTTTATTTGGAATAAATATAATATGCATACATATATTTCATAAATATTGCTAGTTTAATTTAAATAAAAATATAATTTTGAGATTTATTATTCAAAAAGATATTTAAAAATATTTATTATTTTGAAATTTATTATTGTTATTTGAAAAATATATGGAAGTTATGGTGGCCATTTAAATCTTGATTTGATTTTTTGGATTTATTTAAATAGTTAAATATTCGAACTTTATTTATCCCATTTGATTTTGAGCTAAAAATTTAAACAGATTTAAATTGGATTTAATTGATTTGATTTTAAACTAAGAGAATTTGATTTGATTTAAATTGGATTTGGATTTGGATTTGGATTTGGATTTGATTGCTTTTAAATTAAATTAGGAAATATCTAAATTGGGTTTAAAGGAATCCTAATTCTTATCTAATTGGGAATTCCCACATCCTATAAATAGGCAGGTACTCCTCCATATTATTTTCACCACAAATCATCTTTCAAACCATCCTTGTCAAAAATTTTCTCTTTTTTTCGTCATAAATTCAGCCCCGCTTTTTAGCAGCAAGAGCAACTTGGAACGACGATATCTCCTAGCTCCGAACTCCGTTTCGCCTCCAGTTTTTTTTAAAAGAAGCGTATCGAGGTAAGGTTTCCAAAAACATATTTTAATAGACAAAATTCGTTCTGTAGATTTCTACAAAACTGTTTGAGTATCTAGTGTCCCAAAAATAAACGTGTTTCAGTATTTTTGCGATTTCGGGAGATTCCGGAAACGAAAATGCGATCCGTTTAGTTTTTTGGAAAGATAATACGAAAACCTATACCATATACTAACTTCAAAATTTATTAAATAAATGTAATAGGTGCAGTATTAATTATAATTAGATAATAAACTATTTTCAGCATCTGAAGTTGTTCCTGCACCTTCTTCTTTGTGTGATGTTGTTGATTCATCGCCAGGACATCATCTTACCTCACTTGGACATCAGGCAAGACACCTTGCCATTTGCTATTTACTTATTTTATCTCATATTTCATGCATTATTTTTTTTATGCAAAATAAACTGTGATACATGGCATAACTGTTAGAACTTACTGTCATTTATTTTTCCTGCTATGTATTATTTTCTCACATTAAACCTAGATTTAAGGGACCACCTTGTGTGTTGCATTCATGGCCTTGACACGTGGTATCACGAAGTTGTGTGTCGCATATAGAACACGGATATGCGTGACTGGCGGGCCACCGGTGCGTATAAGCCGTGCGATAGGAATAACCGCTAATAGAGGTTGCATGCTAGTTTGACTTAGCGGCTATAGAGGTTACTGTTGTGGATACAACATGGTAGGCATTGGGTGGAAAGAACATCTACTTAGCGTATGGGTCATATATACACTGTCCTGATTATCGGTTATCTCCAGTGGGAGGTACGGTCCTGATAGCCGGTTATCTCCAGTAGGAGGTACGGTCCTGATAGTCGGTTATATCCAGTGGGAGGTACGGTCCTGATAGCCGGTTATCTCCAGTGGGAGGTACGGTCCTGATTCCTGATTCCTGACTGAGCCGGCCCATGCGTCAAAGGTTTGTTCTTTATTGCATATTCACTATAGTACGGCTAGGTACCCTATTGTATGTGTCCCTTAATTATTTGAGCAATATTTATTCAGATATATGGCATAATATTATGTGTCTTGTTATGTCCCTCTGAGGACCTGGTTACCGCTCCAGGTGTGTGCTATTGTCTTTCGCAGGTGTTCTAGCTCTAGCCGTGATCATCGCTATTTCTTCGAGGATGATTGCATTTGGATCGTCTTCGCTTCACTCGCCAAATTCATATCTTTTCTTATGTATTTTTTCTTTACTTGTTGGTAGTGGATTTTTCTTCGCCCAACATTGTATCAAGACAATTCATTATCTTTATATGATGTCTTTTATTCATTTATTTTGCGTGGATGAGATTAGTTATGGTTCTACTGCATTTTACAGCTTATGTATTTATACGAGGCTTCCATATATTGGAGTATACTTCGTATGAATACAGCTGGCATGTCTACCTTTCTAGTCCTACGTATTTTGGGACTGGGGCGTTACACCCGGGTAATTTGATGCTCATAGGAAGCAGCTTCTGAGGCGGTTTGCCTTTGAGTCGGATTTTCAAAGGAGCATCAGGAGTGACCTCAGGCTCCATATCCGTCCCTGTTGCTGTCTCAGCTTCGTCGTCAGCATCATTGGCCTCCTCTTCATCAGGTGACTTGTACAAGTCGGCATCAGTGAAGTAGGTTTCTATGCCTTTGAAAGGATCGATGTCCGCGAACTCCGTACGGATGATGTTGTTGGCGGACACGTACTTCATGCATTGGTGAAGTGTGGATGGCACTACCATGTACTCGTGCAGCCATGGGCGACCCAACAGGATGTTGTAGTTGACCTCAGCATCCACGATATAACAAGTGACCTCGGTTTTAAGGTTACCGATGTGGCACTTCAGCCGTATTTTGCCCAGTGGTTCACTTTTGCTGGCATTGAAACCACTGATTGTCGTGTTGGAGGGCGCCAATCGGTACATGGGGATCCCCAGTGTCGAGAGGAGTGTCCTCGGGATGACACTGAGGGAAGATCCAGGGTCAATCTGAATTCGCTTCACCTTGACTGAGCCGATGTATCCCGTATAGTATAGCGGCCTGTTGTGCCGGTTGTGCTTGAGCAGCATATCCTGTTGGATGAAGGTTATATTGGGGATAACCTCCTCCGAGCAATGACAGTACGCACATGTGGTCGGGAGATCTTCGGGCTGCTTGACCTGGCTGATGAAGGACTCTGCATCTTTCAGAGCTTTACATAGAGCCTCTCGAGTATCTTTGGAAAGGCAGAGAAGCTCGAACAAAGAGAGGCGAGAAGGAGTACCGGCCAGTTGCACCAGTATGTCGAAGTTGTGGGGCTTGGCCATCCCCGAAGCATTCTCTTTGCGTAGAGGTCGGTCAAAACGAGCCTCCACGTTCTTCTGTTTATTGGCTGCTGAGGGCTTAGAGGGGCCCTCTTCTTGGACAGCAGGGGCGGTGCCAGGATGTACCACCTCGACGGCAGCTTCGTCGAATTGTGCGTTCTGGCGCGAACGCGTTTGTACAGGGAGGGCCTCTTCCGGAGAAGAAGAGACCATGCGGCAAGACTTGATCTTCTTGCCTTTGGATTTGGAGGTAGGACGTACCTCCGGTTGAGTCATCTCGGAGACGAGGTCGGGGTGGACCCATAGGATCTCTCCCCGGGATGTGGTGAGTGGGATGAGTCCACTCGCATTGTCACGGGTAGGCGGCAAGTTAACCACCTCCATTGTCGTCTTAGGGATGGGGATGACGCCATCATGTGCTGTAGTTGGTGGTAGGGTGCCAAATTGGAGTGACACCAAGTTGGCTGACACCGTCTTCTCTTCATAGTCGACGGATATGACATCCGCGTTGATCATGCGCTGGATGTAATTCTTGAGGACAGAACAGTCCTTGGTCGGGTGTCCGATAAACCGATGGTAATGACAGTACCTCGGGTTATCCTCTTTCCCCACCTCGTCGGGACGCTTCGGTTCCGGCAGCTTGATTTTGTCGCCCTGCCTCAATATTTTGAAGAGCTGCAGAGTGTCTTCGTCGTTGAATGAGTAAACCTCCTTTGGTCTTGCCGCCAGTGGAGGCTTCTGAGCAGGTGCGGATGTATTTTTGAGGCATTAACAGTTAACGCCTGTTTCCCCTTCGTTTCTCGTCTGGGGTTGCTGGTTGTGGTCCGTTTTCCCTTGTCCTCGAACGCGAGGAAGCTGACTCCTAAAAGGCGAGCATTAGCCGCCTTCTTTTTTGCAGCTTCGGCTTCAATGATCAGAGAGCTCCAATCAGGAGGAGGAGTTAAATTGAGACAGAGCTTGACTGCAGGCAACATATTCATGCTGCAGGAAGAAAGAAGCGCATGTTCCGGCATGCCTGGAGGCAGTCTGAAGCAAGCCTGTCGGAAGCGTTCGATGAATGCCCGAACTGTTTCCTTGTCTTTTTGGCGTATCTCGATGAGGGACGCCATCTTCATGTCTTTTCCTCCGTCATAAAAATGGTCGAGGAAAAGGCGGGTCAAATCATCGAAAGAAGATATGGAATTATCGGGAAGGCTGCAATACCAGTCGTATGCAACTCCCTTTAGTGCCCCGACGATGCTAGTGAGCAATGCGTCCTCCTTCGGGAGATGTCCCGTCTGGGATTGGAAGTACGTCAGGTAGCGACGTGGAGAGTCTTTCCCCATATGGCGTGAGCGTTTGTGGTTTATACTTGGGAGGATAAACCACTTTGTTCCATTCGAGGGGATAAGGTTGTGGAATCCCCATCTTCTGGCGCTCTTCTTGTCTTGTTTTGGACTCGAAACGCTCGCGCAAGTCCTTGATCATTTCTACCACGTCTTTCGTGGAACTGGGAGTTGGGGAAGGTGGCACCACCTGGAGCCGAGCGTTGGATGGCTCTGACGTCCGAGGTGCCTCATGGCGATCTGAGTCTGAGGGTACCCATTGAGGAGGCATGCTCGATTCTCCGTTGACTCCGGGATCGGGACCGGAGGAAGGCGCCCTAGCCAGAGCTGACCGTATTTCAAACACTGCTTGTGTCAGTGTTTGCATGGAAGCAGAGAGAGTTTTGAGTCCTCCCTCCAGGGTGTCCATATGCTGGACGAGATCTGCCGGTGGTAAATCGGTCGGGATCCCCCTCAGCCATGCACGCCGCCATGACGCGACTAGAGGTAGAAGGATCAGTGGAAGCTTCACTCTCAGCTTCGCTTTCATGCAAGGGAGTCCCCCCCTGGGGTTTCGCCCTGGTCGCCTCCGTCATTGATAGGCGCTTCTTCTGGATTTGAGTCTGAGGGGAATAGACCACCCCCAATCACGTTTTGAAAGGCATCTTCACCCTCAGGAGGAGCATTTGTAGGGGTTTGATCACCCCCAGCCTCTTGAAGAGCTTCCTCATGCGCCTGGCTACCCCCAGTTTCTGTGTTTGGGGAGTACTTTCATCTTCGGACGAAGGCGCAGTGCGGGCCATACTACCCCCAGTCTCCTCCAAGATCTTCTTCCTTCTTCGGGTGCCTTCGAACACCCCGGATGATGGGACCGTCGACTTGGCTTTCCTCGGTTGACTCGAGGAGTTAGCAGGCGTCTTACGACTTGAAGAGTTGGAGATCACGTTGCACGAAGCAACCTTTAATGGCTTCTCATGTATTGACACCCTCTTCCCGAGACGATGCCGAAGGGGTGTTGATGATTGCAGCCGCTGGAATACCGACTGCCTTGGTGGAACTGTCGCTTTGCAACAACAGTTAATGGTGACCACCGCACAAGTGTGCCCTTTGGAGGGCGCATCATGCTCGTCACCAGACTCCTCTGACCTTCGTTTGTGGAGAATCACGTTGCGGAGATCGTCGGAGGCAAGTATCGCTTCTGTGCCCCTTTTAGGCGCATGATGGGCGCCGGGTGGTGGAGTGAATGCTGCTTCCCCCGACTCAACACCGCGCAGGGGGAACAGTGACTGCAATGACTTGAACAGGCTTCAGATGCACCAACAGAGAGGGTGCAGGAGTTTGAAGTCACCAGTTTTGCCTTGCTCGATTGGGATGCAACCACAGGGGATGCACCCAAGTTTGAAGATCGGCTCGTTTCTGACGCCGAAGCGCCTGGGCCGACCTTGTACAGCTTTCCATCAGCAGCGCGCATGAGGGTGAGTGCGTGCTTCTGATTCGCTGCTGGCATAGCACATTTGGGGCGCATGGCCCGTGCCGCCTTGGACTTCTTCGTACTAGTCCGCTGGGGAGCATAGTACTCAGAATCCAAATTCTTCTCGCCATTACAGCGAGTGAGTCTGTCAAAGACAGAGAGCTTTTGTGGCGCATCAGGAGTGATGCGCGGGGCATTGGCTAGCCCCTGCTTCGTCGCCGCATCTTCTTCGCCTGAGAGGAAGATAACTGGGGAATGTGGTCAGCCGTACGCTTCCCTGGGAGATGCGCCACAGTGGTGGGCGCATCAGGGTTGCTGAGAACATCAGCATGGAGGAGAGGCTGGATCAGCGCGTCCCCTTCAGTAGCGGTGGCAGAGGTGTCGACCTTGCGTACCCAGACTCGACGAGCCTTCTTCGACTTTGATAGCCGCTTCGAAGGACTCATGCTACCTTCAGAAATGAACTCCTCATACGCCTGTTGATTAAGGCGCACGACCAGCGTCTTGTGGGAGGAGCCCACCTTCACATCATCGGATTGTGACACAACTTTCTCATTGGAGGAGTAGGAGGTCCCCAGCAGAGTCGCCAGCTTGTTTGCCATTAAAATTCTTTGTTTATTGCAATTTCAATACAAACAATACAGTGTTACAAAATAGGACTTAAATATAGTCCTAGGAGTACACTTTTGTTTATCTGGGTTCCTTAGTGCCGTGGAGTGAGTGGTAATGCGTTGACTCCGTTGACGATCCGATGATGGTTGTCGGTTCTCTGAAGATTGAGCGTTCTGGGTGGTGAAACTTGAGAGGAGAAAGACGTTGAGTGTCTGTATCTGCCTCTGCGAAGTCTCTGATTTGCAAGGTCGAGTGCTCTTTGTCTGTCTGTCTCTGTCTGTGTGAAGGAGATGCTCCCTCTATTTATAGTTCTGCAGGCTGGCTGCTTATGCGCGCATATGCAGGATGCGCCTTGGCATGGAGATGCCACATGTTGATTGCTGATGGAGGCGCATGGATGACGCGCCCTGATCGGAGGGGTTGAAAACTTCATACTGCTGTTGTGAGCCGGCACGTTAGCAGAGGAGAAGATATTTCTGTTGCTGAGATCTCGGGTGAGTTGGGTCAATGGACACATGTCATCGACCCATGGCTCAAGGATCTCGGATTTGATGGAGAAGGATCTGGTAGGATGCGCCTAGAATTGGGCGCCTGAGGTGGCTCTGATTCATCTGGGGCGCATGGCTTCTGAAGCGCATGCGAAGTGCTGACTCACAACCTTTAGGAGTCCTGAGTCATCTGGGGCGTATGGCTTTTGAGGCGCATGCAGGGTTGCAAATGATGACTTCGCCTCTGTCTTCAGGGATCAGTGGAAAGTCTGATGCGCATGGCTTTTGAGGCGCATGCAAGTTTAGGTGATGACTCTACTTCTGTCTTTTGGGATCAGTAAAGAGTCTGGGGCGCATGGCTTTTGAGGCGCATGCAAGTTTCGGGCGCATGGCTGTGGAGGCGCATGCGAGTGGTTGAGTGGCCACGTGGCAGTAGCCGTCAAAGGAAAGTAATGATGGTGCTGACGTTGCCGACGCTTTGTTATCTGAAAAAGCTGTCAACCGTTCAGTCTTTGGGAAACGTGCTGCCAACTTTGTCAGTCCAGTATTTAATGTTTGGTGACATTCGATGGACAGCGGAGTGGGCACGTCGATTGGTGTTCCACTGAGTGTACGGGGGGATGCTTTGAGGGCGCATCCTCTGTGATGCGCCTTGATGCTGCAGCGAGGGCGCATCTGTGTGATGCTTGTGATCTTTGGGCGCATGAGGGGGATGCGCCTTTGTTGTCGAGAGAGGGCACAGCTCTATGGTGCGCGGCTTCAACGAGCGTATTTATGGCACTCTTTAATTAGTGCGGCCGTTACGCTGCTTTCAATGGCCATTATGACTTTATCAGAATTCGAAGCGTCTGATTCATTCATTTAAGGCACATTCGTTGCACAAAATTCGGAGGGCCATCCACTTGGCGCATGGGTGTGACTTGCCCGACCTATAAATAGTGGTTATGGGAGAGTTTGCTTCTCATTCCCTCACGTTCTCCTGTCATGCATTGTTCTGATCGAACTTCCTTCGTTGAACAGATGCGTCCAAGGGTGAAGATGCGGCCGACAGTCTTCGACTTAGCTTCTTTGAAGGTGACTGTTTCATCCAAAGGTCGGAGGCAGAGGCTTCCGAGGCAGGCGAAAGGTGCATGTTGCATCCAAAGATGGGGATGCTCGGGCCCTTCCTCTGTAATGCTGGAAGAGACATATCGGAATTGTGGTGCCCCTAGCGTCTTCCTCTAGCTTTGGCGAGCTCCTTCTCTGCGTGGGGGTGTCGCCATTCTGGTTGAAAGCTGCTCCTTTAGCCGCAATTTCGATTGCGGTCTTCCATGGGGCTCTTTCTCTGGATGGTGGGTCGATCCCCACCTCTGCTCGGTCAGGTGATCCTGGTTGGAAGAACAGCGCATGGCCGAAGGGATGCACATAACTGAGATGGCTCACGAGTATGCTGCTGGCAAGATGCGCCCCGGAGGGCGCATGACGTGATGCGCTTTGCTGAGGGCACATGAAGTTGCTGGATCCATTTGAAGGCGCTCTGCTAAGGGCGCATGACGAGTTGCTGCGCCTTCTTGAGTGCGCATGGCGACATTTGATTGTAGACTTAGGATCTTTTCTTGTAGAATTTCTCTTTTGTACAATCTTTATAGACATGTAATAAAAGATCATTATTTTCATGTCTACTTCTGTTGTCTTTGTTGTGTGGGGCCTTCTGTATATCTCCTGGCGCATGTAGTTCGGCGCATGTTGCTGAAATTCCATACTTCTACACTAACTTCTTTCTATGAAGAGGTCTTGGAGGGCTTTCTACATTCACAATCTCGTCGCTGGACAGAAGTGGGAGTTGTGATTTCTTCTAGGGTCGAATCAGATTTCTGCCGGGATTGTGACCTGGTAGTAACCCTTTCGGTAGATTCTAAAACAAGTTTCTTTTTGGCAGCAGGAGCAGGAGGTTCCCCTTTTCTCTTCTCCTTGAGAGGAGATTTAACAACTTTTAAAGAGATGCGCAGTGGCGCATTAACCTCCTCAGAGAATACAATGTTCCTTGAAACTTCTATAGGAGGATCCATCGGTTCATGTACCTCTTCATTTCTTGGTATCGATACAACAATCTTTCCTTTCTTCAGTCGTGTGACAGACGCAAAGCTATCTGCAAGATTAAAATTCTCGGCAAAAGTATTCGCAGATGTATAAAATTATTAATATGTATACAGCATACGAGGGCCTTGGGTACTGTTCGATGGCATCGAGAACGTTACTTTTGTATCTCGAGCGTTATAATAAGCCCAAGCCCTAGCCCCGTCTATCAAAAAACCTCTTCCTTGAAGACTTGTAAAAGCATTCCCAACATGGAATTGATCGTATCCAAATTGTCGAGCAAAACGACTGGGAGATATGGCTCCAAATAGCATTCTTCCTCGAATCGATAGACTAAATGAGCTGGTCGGATCATCTTTAGCCAATCAAAAGCAATACAGCTCAAAGGTTGCATGTTTGAATCAATCATGTTGGTGTACATCTGTTCATAACCATCTGGAGGAGGGGTACAAAAAAAAAACACATCCTTTGCCGAGGTTCAGAGTCAGCCTGCAGTCTGCTAACGTGGTATATTTCCAATTGTCATTGGAGAATCGGCGCAAGAACTTACCACCAACTGGCCCCATGTTAGGGTCCATCAAGGAAGGATGATGCAAAAGCAACCATCCGAATAAATATGTGTACGGCAGTTCAAGCCGGGGAAATTGGTTTTTTACCTTTACTTTCAACATCGATTCAACATAAAGGCGAATGCTGGCATTTATCTTGCAAGTCATAGCTGATAGCAGATCCATTTTGTAGCCAAAGACCAATCGAATGGCAGCAAAAAGAACACCGCGGTGAAAGCGGTCTACTGCACTGGATCCTGGAACAACAAATCGTCTGAGCCAATATGCAAGGAAACCTGCTAATTAAGCTTCCTTTGACATAAATCTGTATCCCAAATTTAAATAGCTCTCAAGAGTATCCTTCCTTTAAAGGTGGATATTGATGATATTCTCAATCTCAGTATCTTCGTCTCCAGTTTCTTCTTTCAATTCACCACATCGGTACTATTCAAGGGCTGAAAGAAGTCGGGAGTGCAGCTATCAGTCTCCTTGGTTTTCTTCTTATAATATGTTTGAGGAATAAGTAGGCCAACCACTTTGACAAATAGCAAGTACCAGATGTACTGCTTTTGTAAAATAAAGTGCAGATATTGTAATGACATAACAGTTCCTCAAACGCTGTTATCATGGCCGGATTCTCTTTCGGAGCCTGTCCAACTCATCATTAGTCGAAGCATATTCTTCATATGGGTTGTTGTAGTGCCCCGAAATTCGTGATACGTATTTTATACGTGATCGTATTTCTGACCAGTATTTTTTCATTTTCCTTGATCAGTTAAGTTGTGGTTTATTTCATATTTTGCATTGTGGTTTAATTATCATTTATCATTCCTGGATTAATTCTGATTAATGGAGCTTGGTTTTATTTGGATAGGAGAAGGAATTGGTTTGGTTTGGTTTAATGCATTGGACCACCTTAGCCTAACCTCAATCCTCATTCCACCATAACCTCTACCATTAAATCCTCACCAACCTCTATCTCTCCTCATAACTTCCCTCCATTAAATTTTCTTCTTCTTCTTCCTCCCAACACCCAACACTTAGGCAAGTGCACCTTGCCACCAAATAAAACCCCATTTTATTGTCCATTAGCTAGATTAGGCCATGGTGAACAACATTAGAACTTGGTATTTTGTGATTTGGAGCTTTCATTTTTCTAGATCTAAGTTTTAACCATTTTTGTATTTCTTGGTTTTGATCTATTAAACTTAGATTTTTGCTTGTTTTGAGGTTTTCATGTGGAAGAGAATTCAATTTTACACAAGTTAGAGCTTTGAAAATCTAAATTTTGTTTTGATTTGATCAAGTTATGAAGATTTGAAGTTTTGATATTCTTAAGATTTTCTCAGCCTGCTTGGAGAAGATGACCCTCGGCCAGTTTAGTGCAAGGCCATGCGCAGTTCATCTGTGCGCAGTTCAACTGTGCGCAGTTCATCCGTGCGCAGTTCATTCCCTGCACAGTTCATCTGTGCGCATTCATTCTGCGCAGTTCATCTGTGCGCAGTTCATTTCCTGCACAGTTCATCTGTGCGCAGTTCATCTGTGCGCAGTTCATTTCCTGCACAGTCATCTGTGCGCAGTTCATTTCCTGTACAGTTCATCTGTGCGCAGTTCATTTCCTGCACAGTTCAACTGTGCGCAGTTCATTTCCTGCACAGTTCAACTCATGCGCAGCTCATTTTCTGTGCAGTTCAACTCATGATGGTTTGGTTTTATTCCTTGGAATTGGCTTCTCTTTTGTGGATTAGAGTTTTGGGATCTTGTCCACACAACACGACTGTCTCGACCCAACACGACTTGGCACGGTTTCAATAAATGCTTATGACTAGTACATTTTCGTGATTTTGTGATTTATGATTCTAGATTTTCTGATCTTCTTAACTGTGACCCGAGGGGGTGCACATTGACTTGTAACTTGTAACTGGTAATTAACCTCTGTAGCTGATGACTTGATAGTGGCCCGTGGCGGTGCACTCTTGACTTATAATATGACTTGATAACTTGATGTTGTTGCGACAGCTAACTTGACTTGACTTGCCTTGACACCGTGTGTCTTTCTTGTTACTTGTGCAATCCATTGTCTTGTCTTGCATCATGTCTAGGACGTGACTCCCTGGTTCCCACGGTCAGGGATTCGTACTGAAACTGGCTAGGTTAATGATTAGATGATCAATTAGTTCATGGAGAATTTCCCAGTTACCTGTTGCCCCTTTGGTCCCGGCCTTATATATATACATGGGATTTGTTGCTATCCGTCGAGATGAGCGCACTTCCAGCCCGCCGTCGAGCGTGGTACCTTAGGACACATGTATCTTACAGTGTGTCTGCTATATCAAGTTATCCTTTCCTTTCTTGCTGGGATCACTCAGGTAGTAACAAACAGGTAACGAACTTGGAATCATTGCATCTTGTTAGTAATAGGCTTGTGATAACCCTAGTTAGTTAAAGTAGTAAGCCGTAGTGATTGCTTGGCGATTGTGAATGAATGCTGTCCAGCCTTGTCTAAGTCTTGTCTAGCTCCAGTACCTGCTTTCTCCTGAGCATGTTGTTTTACTTATCTTTAATAATAAATGGTTAGAGACGAGGTGCTATTCAGGCGAAGGGTTACAACCCCGGTCCTTGTCTGGTTTAAGGGTTGTAACCTGGCTCCCGGAAGGGTTTCCACGTCCCTAGTCGTTTATTCCTGTAGTATTCTTATTATCGTACTTTTTTCTATTTCTTTATGTTTGATGTGCTGGCTTTTATTCTTATTCGTGGCCTCCTTTGTGGCACTTGCTCTTTCTGGGGTCTGACCCAGCTGGTTTGTATGACCAGATACCGGAGCAGCAGCAAAGGATCTACCTGCTTTCCAGCCCGATGGTGAACACTAGACGGAACCCGGGCAACGAGTGGGTTTTCTCTTTTTGTTTCTCCTACTGTATTGTAAACTGATATTCTTTGAGGCGTTTAGCCGACGAGCACTTGTTAGCTCGATGCACCTTATTTCTGTCTGCCTACGGGCTGTAATCATGATTGGCAACTCGAGGTTGATCATGTATGACTTAACTCATGCTAGTCCTTACATTTTGTACGACTAGCTTCATGATCATCTGATATGTAATATTTGGGACGCCTTACAATTGTATATTTGGTGGTCTGATATCTTGTTACTATCATTACCTGTTGAGATTGAGACAATAGCTTGATTTGACTCTAAGAGACTTATGGTTTGTAGTGTACCCTCACATAGCTAGACAGCCGTGACCGTATAGTGGGATGGTTGCCGCTCCGTTATACGTAGCTGGCTGTGCACGTCCCCGTTCTTCAGGATTCTGGTTCTGGGGTGTGACAGTTTTAGTGGTGGCCCATGCAGGTCTTATCAATCAAGAAATGTGAGGGTTTACCGGATAGATGTCTCAATCTGTACTCGTCTTTGATCTCCACTCGTAATTCTTATCTCCTTGGATTCCTGACTTGATAACATGCTTGCATCATTGACCTATCCTGGTCCTTCCTTAATATTCCTGATGTCATTGCTTCAGTGGCATCGTTCCTGTTGATCAGCCAGAAGCAGTTCGGCCGGCAGCCCAGCAACAGCAAGAAGATCAAGATCAGTCCTCAGCAGCCGTCGCTCGAGCCATGCCTTCTGGAGAACCAGTGTCCCCAGTCCAGCCAGTTCAGCCAGCAGGATCAGAGGATGGGGCCTTGATAGGGCTTATTCGTGAGTTGCTTGTGTCTCAGGACCGTCGAGGTGATGCCTTGCAGCAAGCAGTACTAGATGCTATGAGCGGAATTGGTCCTCGAGGGAACAGTGCGGTCAACAATTTCAAGCGCCTGAACCCTCCCTTCTTCGATGGTAGCGAGGATGCTATTGCTGCAGATGCCTGGCTACAGGACATTGAAGTTATCTTGGAGGCAGCCAGGACCCCTGAGGTAGAGAAGGTGGCAGTGGTGCGCCTGCAGTTACTGGATCTAGCCTGCAGCTGGTGGACTATGCAAACAGCAAGTTTGGGTACGCCTGTCTTGTGGGCGGTATTCAGTGATATGTTCCAGACCAAGTACTTCGACGCAGTGGCTAGGTATGACCTGCATACCAGGTTTAGTAATCTCAGGCAGATGAGCAGGACGGTCGATGGATATGCGACCGAGTTTTCAAGGTTGAGTCGGTTTGCTTCCACCTTGGTAGCAACCGAGTTAGACAGAGCACAGCGATTCCAGCAGGGGCTCCACTTGGAAATCATATTGGCAGTCGAGCAGTTCGAGCACAAAACTTTTGATGCCGTCTTGCGAGCAGCGAGGAGGCATGAGTACACAACCCGAAGGATAGCAGACCGGACCGGAGAGCGGAAGCGGTCTCACGACCAGATGAACCAATCCTCAGCACCGGCCCCAGCAGCTAGGGCCCTGACCATTGGAGCTACGAGGACAGATTCAGTTACCTCCTTACAGCATTCTGCCCCGACCTATCCCCAGCAACGGAAGCAGAAGCAGTCTTCCGAAATGGGCTGCACTCATTGCGGGAAGCCCGGGCACGTTGTTTCTGAATGCCGCAGAGCACAGGGATTGTGCTTGGCTTGTGGAGCACCGGACCACATGATAGGATCTTGTCCGTTCAGAAACAGATCATCGTCGACAGTAACTAGTCCCTCGGTTATGGGACCAGCACCAGAACCAGCTCCAGTTCACCAGCCACAGCAGCTCCCGTTCTCGGGTCCATTGCCGTCTCAGGCCCAGGCCTTCCAGCAGCAGAGGCCTCAGCAGTTCGCCCTAGCCCAGGCCGAGATCCAGAGTCGGCAGAGAGGTATATGTGTCCTCTCGTCTTGCTTTTCTACCATCGTTATGCGGGCATATGTCATGTTCCATGTGTCCTAAATTACAACGGTATATCCCAGACCCGAGCCATGTCCTAGATCATTCAAAAACGGTTATTGGTACCAACCTTTTCGTATGAGGAAGAGGTCCGTGTCCCTGTTTGACCAAAGAGAGAGACCTCAAGCACAAGACTATCAGTTAAGTCCATGTTACTTGAGTTCATCGCTCTTGGAGAGTCAAATGTGGGAGTGTGAGGATGATATCTGATCACGTTATCCCAATCGGTTTGGCTCGTAAGGTGTAATATCTTTCTTATGCCTTGCACTTCGATTCTTTGCTTACATGTATGATTGTATGATTGATTGGTAGCATAGATTGCTTGCGATAGTATAGCCGTCCCGACATCTCTAGCCTCTTGATTAAATTCTGAGGACGGAATTCTTTTAAGGTGGGTAGGATGTAGTGCCCCGAAATTCGTGATACATATTTTATACGTGATCGTATTTCTGACCAGTATTTTTTTTATTTTCCTTGATCAGTTAAGTTGTGGTTTATTTCATATTTTGCATTGTGGTTTAATTGTCATTTTTCATTCCTGGATTAATTCTGATTAATGGAGCTTGGTTTTATTTGGATAGGAGAAGGAATTGGTTTGGTTTGGTTTAATGCATTGGACCACCTTAGCCTAACCTCCACCCTCATTCCACCACAACCTCTACCATTAAATCCTCACCAACCTCTCTCTCTCCTCATAACTTTCCTCCATTAAATTTTCTTCTTCTTCTTCTTCCTCCCAACACCCCAACACTTAGGCAAGTGCACCTTGCCACCAAATAAGTACCCCCATTTTATTTGTCCATTAGCTAGATTAGGCCATGGTGAACAACATTAGAACTTGGTATTTTATGATTTGGAGCTTCCATTTTTCTAGATCTAAGTTTTAATCATTTTCGGATTTTCTTAGTTTTGATCTATTAAACTTAGTTTTTTGCTTGTTTTGAGGTTTTCATGTGGAAGAGAATTCAATTTTACACAAGTTAGAGCTTTGAAAATCTAAATTTTGTTTTGATTTGATCAAGTTATGAAGATTTGAAGTTTTGATGTTCTTGAGATTCTTCTCAGCCTGCTTGCAGAAGATGACCCTCGGCCAGCGCTTTTTAGTGCAAGGCCATCCGCAGTTCATCTGTGTGCAGTTCAACTGTGCGCAGTTCATCTGTGCGCATTTCATCTGTGCGCAGTTCATTTCCTGCACAGTTCATCTGTGCACAGTTCAACTGTGCGCAGTTCATTTCCTGCGCAGTTCATCTGTGTGCAGTTCATTTCCTGCACAGTTCATCTGTGCGCAGTTCATCTGTACGCAGTTCATTTCCTGCACAGTTCATCTGTGCGCAGTTCATCTGTGCGCAGTTCATTTCCTGCACAGTTCATCTGTGCGCAGTTCATCTGTGCGCAGTTCATTTCTTGTACAGTTCAACTGTACGCAGTTCATCTGTGCGCAGTTTAACTCATGTGCAGCTCATTTCCTGCACAGTTCAACTCATGATGGTTTGGTTTTATTCCTTAGAATTAGCTTCTCTTTTGTGGATTAGAGTTTTGGGATCTTATTCCACACAACACGACTGTCTCGACCCAACACAACTTGGCACGGTTTTCAATAAATGCTTATGACTAGTATAGTTTCGTGATTTTGTGATTTATGATTCTAGTATTTTCTGATCTTCTTAACTGTGACCCGAGGGGGTGCACACTTGACTTGTAACTTGTAACTGGTAATTAACCTCTGTAGCTTGATGACTTGATAGTGGTCCGTGGCGGCGCACTCTTGACTTGTAATATGATTTGATAACTTAATGTTGTTGCGACAGCTAACTTGACTTGACTTACCTTGACACCGTGGGTGTTCTTTCTTGTTACTTGTGCAATCCACTTGTCTTATCTTGCATCATGTCTAGGACGTGACTCCCTGGTTCCCACGGTCAGGGATTCGTACTGAAACTGGCTAGGTTAATGATTAGATTGATCAATTAGTTCATGGAGAATTTTCCAGTTACCTGTTGCCCCTTTGGTCCCGGCCTTATATATATATACATGGGATTTGTTGCTATCCGTCGAGATGAGCGCACTTCCAGCCCGCCGTCGAGCGTGGTACCTTAGGACACATGTATCTTACTACAGTGTGTCTGCTATATCAAGCTATCCTTTTCTTTTCTTGCTGGGATCACTCAGGTAGTAACAAACAGGTAAACGAACTTGGAATTCTCATTGCATCTTGTTAGTAAATAGGCTTGTGATAACCCTAGTTAGTTAAAGTAGTAAGCCGTAGTGATTGCTTGGCCGATTGTGAATGAATGCTGTCCAGCCTTGTCTAAGTCTTGTCTAGCTCCAGTACCTGCTTTCTCCTGAGCATGCTTGTTTTACTTATCTTTAATAATAAATGGTTAGAGACGAGGTGCTATTCAGGCGAAGGGTTACAACCCCGGTCCTTGTCTGGTTTAAGGGTTGTAACCTGGCTCCCGGAAGGGTTTCCACGTCCCTAGTCGTTTATTCTCCTGTGGTATTCTTATTACTCGTACTTTTCTTCTATTTCTTTATGTTTTGATGTGCTGGCTTTTGTTCTTATTTCGTGGCCTCCTTTGTGGTACTTGCTCTTTCTGGGGTCTGACCCAGCTGGTTTTGTATGACCAGATACCGGAGCAGCAGCAAAGGATCTACCTGCTTTGCAGCCCGATGGTGAACACTAGACGGAACCCGGGCAACGAGTGGGTTTTCTCTTTTTGTTTCTCCCACTTTATTGTAAACTGATATTCTTTTGAGGCGTTTAGCCGACGAGCACTTGTTAGCTCGATGCACCTTATTTCTGTCTGCCTACGGGCTGTAATCATGATTGGCAACTCGAGGTTGATCATGTAACTCATGCTAGTCCTTACATTTTGTACGACTAGCTTCATGATCATCTGATATGTAATGTTTGGGATGCCTTACAATTGTATATTTGGTGGTCTGATATCTTGTTACTATCATTACCTGTTGAGATTGAGACAATAGCTTGATTTGACTCTAAGAGACTGATGGTTTGTAGCGTACCCTCACATAGCTAGACAGCCGTGACCATATAGTTGGATGGTTGCCGCCCCGTTATACGTAGCTGGCTGTGCACGTCCCCGTTCTTCAGGATTCTGGTTCTGGGGCGTGACAGTTGTCACCCATTGGCAGACAAGAGAGAAACTGCATCTCATGCAGAGCAAGTCCAATTTCTCTGCAGGGAGTCATAAAAGTCCCTGTCCTGTAATTGTATCTCTCCGCCAAAGCCAGAAATAAATGTGGGTTGGGAGTAAAGCCATAAACAGTGGAATATATTGCGTCATACAAATTGATGGAGTTTATCTTCAAACTTAGTTAAAATCCAATTTGCTATGCAATTCCATCTTCTATAGTCTGGGTTTACTAGACCAGTCAATCGGATATCTGGATCTGGGTATCTCCCTTCTGCTTGTGCAAATTCGTTTGCAAATATGGGAACTCTCACAGGGATCAATAAAGAAGAGTTCTCTGATGGAGTACAACCTGGTTGTAGACGTCTGAGTAAAACACTGAATCGCTCTGAACTACTAAAGAACATGTCTTTGTTGTTCGGTCCTTTCTTTACATAAATCTTTCCTGGACGAGCATCCTGAAAAGGAGTAAGGTTCCACTCCATCTTCCTCGGATAGCTGGCATGGGCATATCGGGATAACGGAAGGCTGCGAGGAACATCGGGTATCAAAATCATTCTATCTTTCTGATAAGAGATTCTTGGTTCCATATGCTGCCTTGGTTGGGAACTTTTATCAATAGCATCACCAAACAGAAATATAAGTTTCTTATGGGTGATCATATCAGCTGACTGTAAAGGTTGTCCGTTCATCAGAGACAGTAAGGTTTCATTGTCCTGGGTAGTCAGTATGGCCTGACGGGATGATAGCAGTGCATACTGAGGAAAATGTACATGTGACAAGTCTTCCTTATATCCAGACTCAGACAGAGTTCCAACAAAATGTTCGTAGTCTGGGTCTTCCCTGGTCTCAACTGCATCAGAATAAGATCAAGATTAGTACAAATCAATACAAGTCAAAAAGACTCTGTCAGATTGCGCATATCTTTATATTGTGCAAACATTAAACTGAGCTGGTATAGCCTGCGCATATATCAGATTGCGCTGACATACTTTGCGCAATTCAACAGTTTGCGCAAGAGTTCCTGCGCAAATCAATCGATTGCGCTAGCTTTCTGCCAGCACAATTCAACCGACTGCGCAGGAAGGCCATCATCATAAAAATGAAGATAGACATGTTTCATGCAACCAAAACCCTAAAAAGGGTGGCGCAGTATGAACTCATCTCTAAAAAGAGATGAGTTTCGAAGAATCAAGGAAGTCGAAACCCTAAAAAGGGTGTTCGATCGAAGTTCATCCACCTCGCAGCGCAGGGTGCGCGGCCTCATGGCAAGAAGCGCGCGGTGTAGTTTGTGAAGATTCAGCGGGGTCTTGCCCTTGTCGGTGGTGGAGGATCGTCGGGGTGCCATCGTTCGTCAGAGAAGAAAACTGTTTGCAAAGGATTCTCTCTCTCTCTTTCTCAGAACTCAAACGAATGCAAGTGAAGAGTTCTCAAAGTACAAGAAGGCTATTTATAGTTTTCGAATGTGAAACGGACATCACAGTTTGCACCTTAGACTGCGCACCACTCCGATTGCGCAGACAGATCACTCCTTTGCGCAACTTGATTTCAATATCATAATTCAAAGTATTTCGAAACTTTGAATCAAATCAACTTTCGAAAACTTTGAAGGGGGTCTTGTAGGTCCTAAAAAATCAAGTTGCATCAATCAACCAAGTCAAATAATCAAGATATGCACCATTCAATCAAACTGCACAGACAGCAGATTGTGCAGCTCACAGACTGCACAAGCTACTTTGCGCATACTCTCGATTGCGCAATGCTTACGTGGCTAATGTCATCATTACCTGACAACCAAATCAAATCTCTGACAGCTGACAGGCACAAAAGACGAGGAAACCGTTCGTTTCTCTGTGCAGCACAGTGCTCGAGGACAGCTGTCCAGCCTGATGCGCAATCTACTTCCTGCGCAGTCCAAGGCTGCACAATCCAGATCCTGCACCATCCATCTCCTGCGCAGTCCAATACTTACGCACTCCATCAAATCAACTGCCAAATGCATATGTGGCCTTCATGCCATCAATTTCTCAGAACGTGGTAACTGCCTGTGCACGACCATGCGCATTTCAATCAAGTTTTGCCAAGTGTCCAAGACAGGTGGCCCATGATCAAGCAACTGCCTGCGCAGTCTTCAGTTGCGCAATCCAAGAGCTGCACAATCCACCCTGCGCAATTCCAGAATAACTGTAAATCAGCTATTTCCAGAACTCTATAAATAGAGTTTCAAGACTTCATTTCATGGGACGACTACATACATATCAGATCACACACAGAGAGATTATTCTCTTCAGAGAATCCAGGAGTTCTTACTAAAGTGCTGCTGCATTCTTCAGAGGCTTTTTGCCTTCAGTTCTTCAGAGGCTTCATGCCTTCGTTCCATCAGAGATTTCGTCTTCAGTCAGCTTCAAAGGCTTTCGTCTTCAAAAGTTCACATCGTCCAAGGGATAAAGCAATCGTCTTCTAGATTGGATTCATACAGTTGTACTTTCCCAGAATTCAAATTGTAATCTTCTTCTTTACAAAAGTTTGTATAAACACTTTTTGTTTTTGCAAACAACCAGGCAGCTCACTAGGCGTCGCAACAGGCAAGTATACCTTGCTAATTAACTGTCAAATTATTTATTTTCTGTATTTATTTACTTATTTCATATTGTTAGCTTCCTTTGTTATAAACTGCGCGTCCAAGTCATACTTGGGTGCAAGCGACTTTATTAGTCGTTACTTTATTTTATGTATGTTGACTTAGTGTTAGCGGACTACCTTCTTGTTGGGGGATATTCTTATATCTCATTTGGCCGTGACACTTACACTACACGGTTTGAGACATATTTGCTAGAGACATGACTTATGGACTGGCCCTCTCTAAAGTCGTGTGACGGATAGATGATCGTGACTGCTATGATTAGGGTTTTATAGACTCAAGCAGTTACAAAACTGGACGAGCCATGGACATGACTTGAACAGTGTGGGATATATTGGGGGAGGACAGTCGCTAGTGCATATGGGAAGCCAAACAGGTAAACCACAGTCTCCGAATGGAACTGTGGCGACATATTTGCAGATGTCCTCTGACGTTTTATACGTTACGGACGGATACAGATGACTGGATGCCAGTTACGTACACATAGCCACAAATCCCACCCATGCGCATGAAAGTTGTCCTCTAAATTGCACATTAGGCGGTTAGAATCTCCTTTGCATATTTATGTCTAGTTTATATATATTTTATTATTCTGACAGTTCATATTAGCTTGTTCTTCCTGTATCTTGCTATGTCCGTTTGAGGACCTGGTTTTTCCCCATGTGTGTGTTCATGTTTTTCGCAGGTAACCTAGCCAAGGCCGTGGTCTTCTCCATTCTTCCGAAGACGATTGCGCTTGGTTCGTCTTTCCATTTTTCGATTCATGTACATATCTTTCATTGTGATAGTTGGTAGTGGACTTTGTCTCCGCCCAACAATTGTATCATAAAAATTCGAGTTGATATTTATATTATTATTCCTTTCATTGTGGATGAGATTAGTTTGTCTTGGATTACTACATTTTTACAGCTTATGTATTCATACGAGACCTACGTATTTCGTATGAATATAGCTGGCATGTCTACGTTCCTAGTCCTACGTATTTTGGGACTGGGGCGTTACAATATCGCCGTAGGACTTTGTTGTGCTCAGATTTTATGGATGAAACAAACCTTAGTAGACCATGATTTATTTTATACACACATTTTCATTTTCTGTGACAACACGAGCACAATTAATTTGACTAAGAATCCAGTATGTCATTCTCATACTAAGCATATCGAGATCTGACATTATTTTCTTAGAGATCATCATCAAAATGGAGATATTGACCTTGTGTACATAGATACTGAGAATCAATTAGCTGACATCTTCACAAAACCTCTAGCAGAAGATCGTTTCAATTATTTACGTCGAGAATTAGGAATTTTGGACGTCAATAATGTTAATTAATTTTGATTTATGATTATATTTCAATACACAAAAACTGTGTTAGATACAAGCTAATAAAGAGTCTGTCTGTCACCACAACTACCGTTGAAGCGAAGCGGTACTTAAGAGTTCCCCGGTGAATCTCCGCTAGCTGGGACAGTACTCCTACAGCTAATTTGAGACAGTCGCTGTGTAACGATATTTAATCTATAAAATAATATTAATTATATTAATTGAAGGTTGAAATTACTAATCTTTGAATTAAATATTTGAAATGAGCCAATGAAAAAGAAAGTGGTCCAAACCAACCCCAGGCGAATTCGGCCAGAATTTGGCCCGAATTCGGCCCGAGTTCGGTTAGGGTATCAGGTTATATAACTAGAACCCGAGAGCCTTTCTTCTTCATTGCTTCTAAACTCCACCATCACAGAACAGCAGCCGCGCGAAAAGCCCTAAAACCCTAGTTCTTCACCACTCCTCTTCTTCCAATCTACGTGGTGAAATCCATCCAAACTTTGGATTCGTGTGGAGATCGTCGTCCTCTACAACATACTCAAATCTCGGGAGGTATAACTCCGTATTTCCCCTCCTTTCAATTTCGTACATATTTACTTTTATTGGACAAATGGCACCTAAGGGATTTAACCCCTTCAAGAGGAAGAAGACGACCAATTCTAGTGAGGAAGGTTCATCTTCGAATCCACCCACGGATTCCCTCTTTTTGCCAGTCCAATCGAGCGATGGCGCGTTCGACGGATTTTATTTTCAAACCCTAGATCAAGCCCTTCTGTGGTATGGCGACTTTTTCATGAGATCCATATGCACAGGCGGTCCTATCAAGTGGACTAACACCGCCCTTACTTTGAGGCATTAGGGTTACAATATTTTGTTAAATTTTGTTTCCCAGTAGCAACTAATGCCATTAGGCTTTTCTACTACAATATCATATTAAACACGTTTGACGTAAGTACTCGTGTTGGCGGATTAGATATCAATTTCAATGATGTCCTCTTAGCGGAAATCCTTGGTATTCTCATCGAAGGTGAACCGCTTGTTGATATCACTGAATTTGATTTCCCCGACGACACGACACTTGCTAGTTTCAAAGCTGAACTCTGTGCACCTGATCGAGTTCGCTCTGGAAAGTTCAAGGCAAACAACTTGAACATGTTTACTTATGAATTGCACCGCATTATCTACTCCACTCTCCTTCCGAAGTCTACTTCAAAGGATGATGTCACATCACTTGAATTATCTGCTATGTATCACATTCTTAAGGGGATTCCATTTTCTGCCCCTAAGATAATTATCTAGATGATGGGACGTTGTCGTGCAAGAGATAGAAATCTCTCTTATGCGATGATTCTCCCACGCATCTTCCAGCGGTTTGATATTGATTTGTCAACTTGTACTCAAGACCCTGAGCCCAAGTTTCTTAAGTTATCTCGTCGTAGTATGACTGCTGCTGCTCCTCCTACTACTCCTGCTACTGCTCCACCTCCTCCACCTCCTCAGCAGTATGCCATGACCTTTGAGGGCATACACCAGCATCTTTCAGATTTGCATGTCTCGATGACGGATATGGCCCGCGAACGTGAGTTCTGCAACGTCACTCGTTATCAGGCAATAGCAAATTCTCTCGCTGATCTTCGACTTGCTCAGACTGGACATTCTGCCGGTTCTATTCCTAGAGATCCAGCCTTCTCTGGTTACCGCTATGAGGATGAGGCTGTTCATGCCTACTTTCAGCCCGATAACGCATATGATTGGTACCGTTCTGACCGTGCTCCTCCTCGAGACTATGTCGGTGAGTTTTACACTGACGCCCCTCCTCACCCTTCTGGCGCTGGTACTTCTGGAGCTGGTCCTTCTGGACATGCCGGTCATGATGATGATGATGATGAGGAGGAGGAGATGTGATATGTTAGCTGATTTTTTAGACTTAGATATTATCTACTGTATACTTGGAAATGCTCCGATATTCCAAGTTTCTAGATTTTATTATCAGTATTTCTTTTGAGGACATTATTGATGTCTTCTGAACATCTTTTTATCTTTATGAGATGCGTAGTTTATGTTTCACATCAGTTTATTTACTTATTTATAGCATCTTTATCTGCTTTTTATGAACTGCCTGTGAAATAATTCTCTGTTATAAACTGCCTGAGACAAATACATGCTTGTAATGTCATTCTATTTTCTTTACTATTTCTACCATTTGTCATGATTATTTTTTTGTGTTTCTTCACTGTTTGTTATTTATGCATTGATTGCGGGAGAATTTTTCTCTTTTGTAATTATTTTGCTAAATGACAACGGGAGAGAAAAATAAAGATCTAACATTCTTTTGAGAAAATGCAGGACATGAACAATTTTTGATTTTATTCCAAGCTAAAATGTTATATCATTCATAGTTTGTCAATTATCAAAATGGGGAAGATTGTTGGCCCATTGGTCATATGGTCAAACTGATTTTAATAATTGATCAAACTCTGTCTCGATATATGAAGCTAGTCAGGATGTATCAGACTCTTGGACATGATCAAGAACAACTATCTACACAGTTCAAGACCGAAGCAATATTTGCCTGTTCGAGTATGTATTTCTTTGAGCAATGTATTTTTTATTTTATTGAGTCTAGGAATACGTTGTACACCGAGTCGTACTGGCAAATAGGCTATTCCAAAATGATTTCAAAATGTTTTTAAAATGTCCTTAGTTTTGAAAAACATTCATATTAACAAAAGTTTCAAAAAGGTTTTCAAAAAGGTTTTCAAAAATCTCCAAAAACTATTTTTAAAAACCTAACCTAACCTTGACAGAACTCGGTCATAGTTCGGCCAGAGTTCGGCCAGAGTTCGGTTAGTGGCCGTTTTGATTTTTGAATTCTTCTGAACTTGGTCCTCCTGCAGTTACGGATTTGACCGAGATTTTCTCATAGAGTTCTGCCCGAATTCTGCCCGAATTCTGCCAGAATTATGTCTTTGGAACTCCTATAAATAGAGAAGGATTTCGATCATTTTAACTCACTCATTCACTTTCAATCTTCTCTTTTCTAAAAGCTTTCAGTCTTCCAAAGAGTTTTCTCGAGCTTTAAATTTCAGATCCCAAGCTAATTACAATCCTCTAGTCGATTTGCCAGTGCGGTACGGTCTAGAAGTTTCTGAGTGATTGTAATCAGAAGGCTTGATAGAAGAATACCTCTTCATAATTGAAGTTGGACGAGTTCTTCGTATCAAAGCTCGCGTTGTAGAAGTTGTAATCACTTCGTAAGAAAACTTGCGGTTTTGCCAATAGTGGATTCAACTAGTAGCAAGAGTTCTACCGACTGGACTAATCCTCAACAGAGGAAAACCAGTATACATCGCTGTCTTTGCGTTTGCTTTCTTATCTCTGCCTTTACATTATTTAGTTGTGATTATTATTCTGTGATCTTGCTGCTAATATTTTTTAATTAGCATTATTCCGCTGCCAACTCTATTCACCCCCCCTTTAGAGTATTGTGCTTTACGATTTCGTTCCTATACCAAGGAGTCACGTCCTAGACATGATGCAAGACAGGACAAGTAGATTTGCACGACGTAACAAGAAAGAACACCCACGGTGTCAGGGCAAGTCAAGTACGATCAATTATCAAGTCGAGTCAAGTCAAGTCAAGAGTGCGTCGCGACGGCCACTATCAAGATATTAAGTTACATGGGATTAATTATAGGTCGCAGGTTACAAGTTAAAAACCACGAGTTACAAACACCCAACAAGTTACTACCAAGATAAGAGAATGCTAGACATAAATTAAAAACACAGAAAATTGTGTCAAGGCGTGTCGGGTCAAGTCAAGTCGTGCTGTGGGTATCAAGATCTCAGAGAACAAAATCAGCAAGAGAAAAACAGAGGACTAAAGGGGACACCCAGGGTCAGAAGGGGAAACCATGGCACAGGGTGTGCCAGGCAAGGGGCTCGGGCAAGCGGTGCCCAGAGATGCGCTCGGGAACGGTAGCAGCGCGCCAAGGGGCGCGGGGAGCCAAGCGCGCAGGGGCACGGAGGCCAAGCGCGTAGGGGGCGCACGGCCTAGTGCGCAGGGGGCGCGACCAAGTGCGCAGGGGGCCGAGGGCGCGGGGGCGCGCAGCGCGCGGGGCTCAGCGCAATCAGGCGGGGGCAGCAGCGCGCTAAAGAGCGCGCGACAACGGGTCAGCGGCCAGCGCCAAAGGGCGCGGCGCGGAGGGAAGTAGCCCAGCGCGGCTGGGAAGGGGGGGTCTTCTTTTCCAAACAAGCCGAGAGCAACCTCCAAGAACACTAAAATTCCAATTCCCATAACTTGACCAAATCAAAACCAAATTTGGATTTTCAAAGTTCTAACGTGAGTAAAATTGAATTCTCTTCCACATGGAAGCATCAAAACAAGCAAAAATCTAAGTTTAATAGATCAAAACCAAGAAATCCAAAAATAGCTAACACTTAGATCTAGAACAATGGAGACTCCAAATCACAAAATGCCAATTTCTAATGTTGTTCTCCATGGCCTAATCTAGCTAATGGACAAATAAAATGTGGTGCTTATTTGGTGGCAAGGTGCACTTGTCTATGGTGTTGGGTGTTGTGTGGAAGAAGGAAGAAGAAGTTAGAAATTAACGAGGGAAGTAATGAGGAGAGAGGATGGTTGGTGGGGATTTAATGAGGGTGGTTGTGGTGGAATGAGGGTGGAGTGTAGGTTAAAGTGTTCTATTGAGTTTAAAATCGAACCAAACCAAACCAAACCAACTAAAACCGAGCCGAGCCGAAACCCAAAATACGAGTAAACCCAAAATTTTGTAAGTCGAGAAAAAATAAAATACATGCCCAAAATCCAACTATGAGTATAATTACGAAATACGGAAAATGAGGGTGACAGGCTATGTTTGGTAGGAAGGATGGAAAAGTGGAAGGAAGGAAAAAAGATAAGGATACATTTTTCTTCCATATGGAAAGGAAAGATGATTTTCTTACTTTGTGTTTGGTGGCAAGGATAGAAAAGATAAGAGATGCATTTTTTTTTGTTTGGTATGAAAGAAAAAGTGGAAGGAAAAAAAGTAAAAAATATATGGTTTACCAATTCTACCCTCAACTAAAAACACTTATTTACCATTTGACTTCATAAATAATTTTTAAATAATACATTCATATGGGGGTATAATTGTTAATTAATACAAGCCTCCACTTTTTTTTTTCACTTTTCCTCCCACTTTTGGGGGATTGGATTTTTTGGGTTATGAGGGAAAAGTAATCCCTCCGCTTTTCCTTCCTTTCTATTTTCCTTCCGTACCAAATAAGAGAAAATGAATCTTTTCCTTCACTTTTCTCTCTTCTATTTTCCTTCCTCCCAATTTTTCCTCCTATCAAACACACTCTAAGACCATCTCCAATGGTGATTTCTAAAATTGAGTTCTTATCCTACTTGGCATTGTACTTTAAGGAGGTTTATATCCTAGTTGGAAGAGTTTCTACATAGAAATTGTAGATATACAAAAATGGTCTCCAATGGTTCTCCTATCCTATGTGTCACATAGTAAAAGGACCAATTTAATGGTGTGGAGCACAATAATAATTGTCACGAGAGATAGGAGAATTTCTATAAGAGTTTCTACATGTAGAAATCCTCCTAGTAAGTAAGTTTCCATCCTACATCATTGCCACCTAGGATAGAAATGGTGATAGAAATCACGGAGAAGTTTTTTTCTAAAATGAATTTCTTCCATAGAAATAGGGAAGATAGAACTATCATAGAAATTCTCCCATCTCTCATGACAATTATTATTGAGCCCCACACCATTAATTTGGTCCTTTTACTATGTGACATATATGATATGAATGGAGAATCATTGGAGACCATTTTTGTATATCTACAATTTCTATGTAGAAACTCTTCCAACTAGAATAGAAATCTCCTTAGGCCTCGTTTGGTTCGCGGAATGGAAGGGAAAGGAAATCAATTCCTTGTCATTTCCTTTCCTTTGGGAAACTTTAATTCCTATTGATTTTCCTTTTTGATGTTTGGCAATGCCAAGGAATTTGGAAAGGAAAGTGAATACTTTAATGTGGGAAAATGATTCCTTCCTTGGATGGACGGAATCACTTTTTCCCCTAATTTTCCTTCCATTGGAAATCACTTTCCTTTCTTCTTTAATTCCTTGGCACCCAAACATAGAAAAGTAATCACTTTTCTCTATTTTTTTTCCTAGTAAGAATGATGGAATATTTTATGGGAATTTAATTTGGAATAAGAGTCTGGCTGCTTCTAAGACATAAAGAATTTAGCTAGAAAGATGGAATTTTTGACATTAATCAACATTGGTTGTTGTTGTCGGAGAAACTGAGACTATGAGGTCAAGTTTAAAGTCAGAGACTTATTTGGCTTCTTTCTTTAAAGTCAGAACCTTAATCAACATCCGACTCTCTTACAAGTGTTAGTTTCTTGTAATGGTAAGAGAAGTCTGGTTGTACATGATGCCCTATTGAGCAGATATAGCCAAAACGATGTTAGGTACACAATCCTTTTTTTTTTCCAAATAATATTGGTTTGTTTGATTATTGAACTAGTATATTCTGGAAATTTTACCCAATATATAATTTTTTTGTGCAATGTCTTCGACTCACCAGGTCAAGTTTATGGAGCTTACTCTTGAGTATGCTTCAGAGTCTGGACTCAAGAGTGGGAATCCCGAGGTTTATTCTCTTGGAAGAATACACGATAGCTATAATGGGAGATGGATCATGGGAGATCCCCTGATAGTGTCAAACCGTAGGGATCCTTCTTTACTCCTAAACCCATGGAAACTAATCTTAGTTTGTCCATCAATTGTCCGTTTGCTTATGGTGTGCATATATATGCTTCCTCAATGCATATAGTATTTCCATCATATTTTTCATTATATTTCTACTGTTACTGCCATAGTGCGATCAATTTTTATGTAGTACTGGTAAAAATAGATGACCTTACTCTCGTTTACTTTTTGCTGTCAATTCAAAATTCTCTCGTTGGTTGTAAGCTAGTTTATAGCTCACAAATTTCATGTCATAATGTTATGCAAAATGATTATATGTTATTTATATATGTATCCTTGATTTCCTAGGAAATGTGCTATATATTTTAATTTTTGTTTCTAGGTATGCTGAATATTTTTTTTATCAATTTGGAATGTTGAGTAAAGTCAAACTTGGTTTTGATAAATATCAAGTGTAATGACCAAATATAATACTTGTTTTACTATTAGAAAGCTAATTATTGTTTTGGAATACTTTATAAATTGAATTTATGCATTGGGTAGTATATAACTATTTATCCTATTTTTTTTTTTTGGCTTTTCGTATAGAAAAACTGAAATGCCCGAGGGATGGACGGGTAACACTTCAGCAGTTTGTAGTAATATTAACAAAAAATTAATTGTTTGTGAGTTATAAAGAAATATATTAATATTACCAATAAATTAACAGAAAATTTACTGTAACAAAATAATTTTTGTATAAATAATTACAAACGAAACAACTTTCTAAAAATTTGAAATAACAAAAGTTGCCGTCACAACTCAGATGGCGAAAAAAACAAAAGCCCATAAAAAAATATTATGAACAAAACAAAAAAATTCAGCCATCCGAGATGGCGGAAAAATAAATAAATTTCTAGGTGGTTTATGTGGTTCATGAGTTCATGGTTCAAATGATAGTTTATGTGTTATTTTTTAGTAACAAAAATATTAATATATGGTAATTGCATATTAACTTCAAGAATAAATTTCTATGCTTGTTTACTAGCTAAATTTATAAAATTAGTCTGAAAAATATGTGCCAATAAAAATTCATAATCAATAGAAAATTGATCAATAATTAGATTGCGTAAACTCTCAAACGAAAGATTTCGATCAATTAACATAATTTCAGTTAAACCTCATTTGTATACTAACCCATTAAGTATACCACCAACCGAGTATAGTATTGTTAGACTTCTATCCATGGCGAAAAATAAGTTGTTGACTTCTTCTTTCATGAAATAGTAAACTTTGTACTAGTAAAAAAATACAATAAACTTAAGTGGAAAGTGGGAAGAGAATGAGAAAACTTAGAACAACAGAGAGAAAGGGTGTCTACAAGAATAAGATTGAATTTTTTTTATAGAGTATGACATGCAAGTAGCCGTTGGAAAAGTAAGTACACGTTGCAAATATAACAATTGAAAATCAAATCAAATAATTAAATCAATAACTAGTCGTTACAAGCCAAATTAAACCAATAAAAAAAAAAATCCACAAAACCTAAAAAAAAAAAACTTGCACATCGAGTCGTGGTGTACTGGTAACACCACCGTGCATCGGGGTGAGGGCCGGGTTCGAGCCCTCCCTCCCACGGAGGTGGCTGGGTGGCGGTGGCCACGGCCTCCGGACCAAGGTCGGGTGGAGTCGTCCACCGGCTTTGGTTTTTAAATAGAAAAAAAAAAACAACAAAACCTAACAAAAACAAAAACCAACCCATGAACCACCACTTGGTTCAAGTGAGGGCCCGCCCCCTCAAATTCCGCCGTCTAAGATGGCTGATTTTTTTCCTTTTTTCTCTTTCCGCTATCTTAAATGGTTGAATTTTTTATTATTATTTTTTTCATTTTTTTTTGCATCTCAGATGGCTGAATTTTTGGGTCAGAATATTTTTTCATTGCTTTTGTTTTTCCGTCATCTGAGTTGGCGGCAAGTTTCGTTAATTCAAATTTTTAAAAACTTATTTCGTTTGTACTCATTTATACAAAAATTATTTCGTTGCTGTAAATTTTCTGAAAAGTTAATAGTGGGGTTCTAAACAAATACAAAGGTATCCTTTGGGGAACTTTTTATCTTCTATATTAGATAGTCATGTTGATAAATGTACTTTAAAATGCATGCCTGATCTATTGATAAATGTACTTAAAAAATTAAAAAATTAGTTCTATATTTTCTAAAATATCTTTTTGAAAATAGTTTTTAGAGAATATATTATAAAATTATTTTCAGGATATAGATATTTCGAGTTTATATTTAGTTACTTTTATCTGAAAAATAATTTTCTGTAAAAAAATATTAAATTTATATTTGGTAAAATATTTTCAGAATTAATTTTTTTAACTGTGTTTATTCATTTTGTTCGTGTCAATTATGTGTCCAACATAAATCATGTCCATGTCCATTTTGTGTCCCCAATAACAGAAATCTCCATTCATCTCATCGTCTTCGTCACGACAACTGCTCCGGCACGCACGTCGTAGCACCTTAGCCTTTCTCTGCGCCTCGAGCCATCACCGTCGTTCAACCTCCAACTGAGCCCTCGTCGTCGAAGCGCCCCTCTTGTTGAACCCCCAGATCCGGACCGCCGCCCTCGTCGGAGCCGCACCTCGAGCGAGAACCTCCAAATCCAGCCTGCCATTATGCTCCGCCTCGACCACAGTGGATCTTCACAGCATAGGCACGGATTCCGACAGTGACAGAGAAGAAGAGGAGGTGGTCGTCGACGGAGGTGGAGAGGCGGAGGGAGGTGGGGGACTTCGACACACCGCCGAGGAGTCACACTCCAGCTCCGCCGTAGATTTTTTTTTTTTTTTTGGAAAGAGAGAGAAAACGCGTGGAAGGGGAGGGGGAGGGGTGGGGTCCGCAAAATATCATTTTCAAAATTTTTTTTTGGAAGGCGGTCGCTGTCAGTCAGTACAGAGCTGTTATACGTCATTTTCAATTTTATTCCTATAAGTAAAATGATAAACTAAGGGGGATTCGGGAAGAACAGGCTTAAGGTTTGTTTCTTCCTTTATTTCTTTGTTCATTTATAATTGAATTTTTTTATTTTCTTTTTCTAGTTTTTTCATAGCGGAAGGCCGAGGGAACGGAAGAGGGGCTCTTGGAAGAGGACAATAGGGTTTCCAGGGAGGGGAGGGAGTGGTCGGAGGTTCTTGAAGAGGAGCGGAGGGAGTGGTCGGAGGTTCTTGAAGAGGAGCGGAGAGGTTGTCGAAAATAATGTAGGAAGAGAGTGAGAATAGGAAGAGAGAGAACGTGAGAACCCAAAAGTGCTGGTGAGAGTAGGAAAGAACCCAAAAGTTGCTGGTGAGAGTAGGAAAGAGAGTGAGAGAACGTGAGAGTAGGAAAGAGAGAGAGAGTGGGAACCCGGGATTTTAATGTCTATCAGAACATGTATTTTTTTTTATTTTTTATATTATATTAAAAGTATGTACGGACAGTATTTTTAATTTTTTACTTTATCATGTACGCAGGATCATGATGAAGGCTGTCTTAGTGTTGGTGTCACTCTTTACCATTGTGGCCGGTATTCCCAAAATGATTGATGAGGGAAGCCTTCCTCAGCTCAGTCCACCACCTCCGCCGCCTCCGCCGTCTTCCCCCTGGACAACACCCTATATAGTGCTTCTAGTGGTTGAAATAAGCACTTTTGTTATAGGCTTATATTGGGCGTATTTGATGTGGCGTGCCGTTTCGATTTCAGCAGCAGCGACTACTGCAACTGAGATGACTGCCACATGTGACTTTTCTACTTCAGCACCAGCATCAGCACCACCAGTTTGACCGTATTAGATATGTTGTAGTTTGACTTTGTTGACTGGATTAGATATGTTGTGGTCTGACCTTATTGGACTATGTTCTTGTTGGGATTAAAAGAATCATAATAAAAAAATTGCTTTGTGCTGACTAAATATATATGATATGATATTTAGGTGCATTGATACAGATAATTTTTTGTCTTAATGACGTCATCCCAAATTTATTTTTAGTTCAATAATAATAATATTTAAATTTATTTAAGATATGTAGTTGTTATGTTATTGCTGGTTGCTACTAGATGTAATTATAAAATATTGTATAAATGAAGTTTCTTTCTCTATACACTAAAAAAAAAAACCTTTTGGAACGATACGATACTATTATGAACACTAATCTAAAATATCCTAAATAATTAATTTTGGACTGCTATATTTTTGGTAGCAAAAAATACTTATTGTTTGGGACAGATTAAAAAATAAATATATTATTTGGGACTACTAAATTTTTTAATCGCAAATAAATAATACTACCCTCCCAAATACTAGCAGTAATGCAAATATTTACCTGCTCATAGGTAAAATTTCCCCAAATTTTCATAATTAGGTTTTTATATCCATTTTTCAAAATTAGGTTATTTTGCTTGGGTGATCTCTCTGATTGTCATGGCTAACACTCGAAATTTGAATCCTTGAGTTCACCTCCAGTACTGGTACTCTGGGGGGAAGAAGAAGTACATGGGGGCACCTCGAGGTCGGGTCCCGCGGGGGGATGATCAATATGTGGGTCGACTCACGAGAGGCTCCTCGTCGACCAATGCCATAGCCATCGCCACGCTCGCCTCCTCCCCCGCCGCGGCGGACGATGTCGAGACGTGGACTGTTACTTCTTCATTTTCATAAAAATCTATTTTTTTCTTAGTTTTTGATTGGGAACTAAATATAGGTGGGTCTAAAACATGTAGCGAGTGACATGAAACATGTAGCTCGGGATGTTCGATAAGATTTTTCATGCTTAGAAATAATAGCAGGTTGCTAGGTTTCTCTACTACGATCGTCACATGTAGCGAGTGACATGAAACATTTTCTCAAGTCTAAAACATCTGCAAGTTAAATTGTTTAATTCTATATTGCTAGTTTCATGTACCAGATAAGTAGCCTAACAACTGGAACTGCATAGGTTCAGATTAAATTGTAGTGAACTCTGAAATTAGTAACAGCACGTAAAGATTTTAATTGTGTAAAAATGTTATTATTTGGTTCAGACATGGCTATACATGTGTGTAGTTTCTAATTTTGTTTACATATGAAGATGTCAAAAGATTGTTGAAACCTTGCTTTCTTTTGCTTCTAATATGGTGTCATTGTGAAGATTATTAATCATCAAGCTTATGTTAAAAAAGCAGATGCATTCAGCGTTGCAATTGTGCTTTGGGAGTTAGCAACATCAAAGGTATAATTCGACTCTGCACCTCTTTCATCTTTTAATCAAATTAGCTAGGTTGATTGATTTTTGTTAGCGATAACTTGGTTTTGCAGCTTCCATACGAAAAGAAGACACCTTTGCAAGCTGCGATGGGAGTAAGACAAGTTTGTGCATGATACTACAGGAATCAACCTTCCTTGTGCAATAAAATGACTCACTCAATAAAATTAGTTTGTGGTAGATGATCTAGGATAATTCTTAAATACATATGAATTCATCCATCGGACTTAGTATCATAAAGTGTTAACTGTCAGTCCAATCCCTTTTTGTGTGGTTATCAAAATATTGTTTGCGGTATTCCCATTTCTTTTCTTTCACATTGCCTACAGTTATATATATTGTTTCATGAATGCCAAGATGCATGTGTTATGTACCGTAACACATGTTAAGAGTGCATTTGGGGACAGGTTGGACACGATACTTCTTAGGCCTTCCTTTGATATGCGATGAACAATTGTAAAATGTATTTTGTATTTTTATAAGATTTTTTATACTGTAGGACATAGCCATTTATTCATTATGCTGGTGAAACTTTCTACATTTTATTGGTAGGTCCTCCACATATTTATACATCAGATGTAATATAAAAATTAGATATAAAAAAAAAATTATTTGTAAACATGAAAAATCTTAATACCTATCTACTTGAGATACAGTATGTTATGGTAAGTCGAGATACAATATGACATTCTGATGCAAGTTACATCAAACATGTTACTAACTTGATAGTTCCTAGGAACATTGGTCTAAACAACAACTATTTATATTGCAATAGTAGATTTGTCATAAATGAAATCTAAAAAATTGACCTGACGTAAGCTAGCATTAATTTTATATTGAAGAGCACACATGCTTTCTGCACTTAAAGCCTGTTATTTTGTAACATGTCAAGTTCCAGAATATTCAAAGTTATTGCATTTTATTCATCATTTTTCCCTGGTTTGTTTTTTGCGTTACCTATTTGTTAAAATCGATAATTTGTTAAAAAAATTGGGTATGACTGATAGGAATACCACTCATGTTATATGCATCTCTGCCATGTTGTAGGTCGTGAATGAGTTAGCCTTTTTCTTTTAGGCTATATTTCCTACATCTTAAACTTGGATTTTGTTTATTAGTAACGGTTACTACACCAAAACAAGCAATTCATGACATGGTTCTTTGGAAGCCTAACCATCTTCAATCTATTCGGCTTTCATACCTTATCCAAGAATTGGGGGCCAAAAGAAAAGACTAAACAGAATTTTAATTTTTCTCCATTTCATAATCATATCACTAAGTTGGTATCATTTCTTAGTGAACTTGTTATTTATCATTATAATTTAAATTAATTTTTACTAAACTCCTATATAGTGGAAAAAGTTAATTTTCATATAGAACCAACATCTATATTATATTCTACTTTAGCAGGTGTTGTGAATCGATTATAACTGTGATGATCCTACAGACTTGTAATGATTTATTGCGGACATGATCACAGAATCAAAGAACATGCGAGGGTCTGAGTTATAATTCTTACCCTAGTTAATTTCTAATGTAGATGATTTTATACCATATTAATGTTCCTGGTCATGTTTTGTACGTGAACTGATGACCGATATTGTGCATCGATGATATACTACATACATGTAATGGATTCTAATGGAGATGATTCCAGAGTTTGAAAATTATTTGTACTAAAATTTACCATTCTAGTCAGCAGACTATTTTTTCTAGTCTATTATATATAATATTGTTATTATGAGTTGACTTTTGGAATTCTTGTTATATTTAATATCCTCTTTATTGATGGATAACTACTACCTTCATGCTTCACAAATTTATCTTGGAGCTTGTGTTGGTTTTATCATGCTGGCACAATAAGGAAGTGAAGCTAGAGAATTACTTCGCTCCTTATCCAATAGCGTTCTTTATTTTATTTTTTGTATCTGGATGTTAGGAAGCTATACTATGACTTAACTTCTAGTTAGTTATCTTTTATATATATATATTTTAAGTACGTGTCTGGGAAAGGTATACATGAAACAATTTTAAAAAAAATCTATAGTGTGATAAAGCTGCATTTTCCTTTGATATGGTTGTGGTGTTTGTGCAATTAATAATGCAAACTGATACCTGGATGGATGATGCGCTTACTCCAAAGAAATTCTAAACATTCTGTAATGGATATAACCACTAGATTTCTTGTCTACTTTGACCACTTTGTTCTAATTTTTCTTTTCTTTTCCTCTTTCAAGGGGCTTACAAGTTTAGCAGAAATTTGGTTACATAGAAACTGAAGGTTTTTGGAAAATAACCTTTTATCAGGTAATTTATATACATTGGTGTTATTAACTCGATAATGTAAACTTATGCATGCAATTCCATGCATATGAGGCACTTGAAATTAATGCTCTAACCAACTTAGGCATTATCTGCAGCCTCTTGTATTTCATCATCTATGTTTATTGTTGAGCTGCTTATGCAACCAGGAAAAAAAAATCCTTCTCTTTTGTAGCAACATTGCATGAGTATTGTGTGCTTTCGGCCTCTTTGGTACATGCTTCGAATATTGTAGTGGGTTACATAACTTTCATATTATAACCAGTTCGGCCAATCTTGTAAGGGGGGTCACCTTCTCTGACTCGTCAGTCACCGCGATATGGCTGAGTCAATCAGGTCCTAAACTAAAATTTTATGTTACCCTTTTTTAATAGATTTCCTTAGTCTTGTTCTATATCAGCAAATTGTCAGATGTTGGCTACAACATGAACATCTAACTTCGCTAGTCGAGCTGTGGGCCTCTCTCTCTCTCTCTCTCTATATATATATATATATATATTTTTTTTTTTTTTTTTTTTTGGAACCAGGTAAATTATTTCTGGAATCGCTCCCACTGGGATTCGAACTCCTGACCACTCGGGTCGCATGCATCTCTCTTAACCACTAGGCTAGAGGTCATTTGCAACAAGAAAGGGGGGCTCGAACTCGGCCAGGTGGGTAGAATGTCATTCTCCGTCTCATATTAGGCGGAGAATGCTCGTTCTTTAGATCAAAAACACAGAAAATGCCATTCTCCGTGTGTTTAAACACGAAGAATGGCCATTTCTAGTTCAAATGACACAGAAAGGGCATCCTCCGTGTATTTTATAGACGGAGAATGATCATTTTCATTTGCCGCGTCAATATAAACGGAGAATGAACAGGTCTCAAAGTTTTACCTTTTTTCTTCCCTTCTTCTTGATCTTCTTCTTCCTCCCCTGCTGCTTCTTGTTCTTGTTCTTCTACTGCTTCTTGCACTACTTTTTCTTTTGGAGCAGTTCGTCTACGAGCAACCCTCTTAACTTTCATCCCTCCTTTCGTTTGTTTTCCAGCAACTACTTCTTCTCCTTCTTCTCTAACTTGGTCTACATTCATTGCTGATGATTGCGACATTGTGATGGAGATTCGCTGGCGATTTCTTGTAAGAAATTTCTAAGATTTTTGGAGGAGATGACTTAAAATCGCAACCGAACAGAGTATGGAAGAGGAGTGAGCGATAGAGACACTTTTTTGAAGAGTCGTTTGGTTTTGTATTTAATTCTCAAGCTTCTGGAATCGAACCGTTTTTCATAAAACTTGCTGGGTTTGTTGATATTCTTAATAAATTAGAAGGGCAAAAGGGTCATGCCGTGCCCTTTTTTTAATTTTTAAGTTAATGCTGGGCACGCGATGAAAGTTTATTTTGGGGTGGGTTTTTCATAAAACTTTTTAAATTTTTGGGCATTTCATAAATTTTCCCATAATTCTGTATTGCTAGTTTCATGTACCAGATAAGTAGCCTAACAACTGGAACTGCATAGGTTCAGATTAAATTGTAGTGAACTCTGAAATTAGTAACAGCACGTAAAGATTTTAATTGTGTAAAAATGTTATTATTTGGTTCAGACATGGCTATACGTGTGTGTAGTTTCTAATTTTGTTTACATATGAAGATGTCAAAAGATTGTTGAAACCTTGCTTTCTTTTGCTTCTAATATGTAATCATCAAGCTTATGATCAAAAAGCAGATGTATTCAGCTTTGCAAATGTGCTTTGGGAGTTAGCAACATCAAAGGTATAATTCGACTCTGCACCTCTTTCATCTTTTAATCAAATTAGCTAGGTTGATTGATTTTTGTTAGCGATAACTTGGTTTTGCAGCTTCCATACGAAAAGAAGACACCTTTGCAAGCTGCGATGGGAGTAAGACAAGTTTGTGCATGATACTACAGAAATCAACCTTCCTTGTGCAATAAAATGACTCACTCAATAAAATTAGTTTGTGGTAGATGATCTAGGATAATTCTTAAATACATATGAATTCATCCATCGGACTTAGTATCATAAAGTGTTAACTGTCAGTCCAATCCCTTTTTGTGTGGTTATCAAAATATTGTTTGTTTTATTCCCATTTCTTTTCTTTCACCTTGCCTACAGTCATATATATTGTTTCATGAATGCCAAGATGCATGTGTTTTGTACCGTAACACATGTTAGAGTGCATTTGGGGACAGGCTGGACATGATACCTCTTAGGCCTTCCTTTGATATGCGATGAACAATTGTAAAATGTATTTTGTATTTTTATAAGATATTTTTATACTGTAGGACAGAGCCATTTATTCATTATTCTGGTGAAACTTTCTACATTTATTGGTAGGTCCTCCACATATTTATACATCAGATGTAATATAAAAATTATATATAAATAAAAAATTATTTGTAAACATGAAAAATCTTAAAACCTATCTACTTGAGATACAATATGTTATGGTAAGTCGAGATACAATATGACATTCTGACACAAGTTACATCAAACATGTTACTAACTTGATAGTTCCTAGGAACATTGGTCTTTAGCAAGTACATTATTGTTTTATGTTTAGTAAAAAAGATCTTGTTTTATATTTTTCATAATACAAACAACTATTTATATTGCAATAGTAGATTTGTCATAAATGAAATCTAAAAAATTGACCTGACGTAAGCTAGCATTAATTTTATATCGAAGAGCACACGTGCTTTCTGCACTTAAAGCCTGTTATTTTGTAATATGTCAAGTTCCTGAATATTCGAAGTTATTGCATTTTATTCATCATTTTTTCACTGGTTTGTTTTTTGTGTTACCTATTTGTTAAAATCGATAATTTGTTAAAAAATTGGGTATGACTGATAGAAATACTACTCATGTTATATGCATCTCTGCTATGTTGTAGGTCGTGAATGAGTTAGCCTTTTTCTTTTATGCTATATTTCCTACATCTTAAACTTGGATTTTGTTTATTAGTAACGGTTACTACACCAAAACAAGCAATTCATGACATGGTTCTTTGGAAGCCTAACCATCTTCAATCTATTCGGCTTTCATACCTTATCCAAGAATTGGGGGCCAAAAGAAAAGACTAAACAGAATTTTAATTTTTCTCCATTTCATAATCATGTCACTAAGATGGTATCATTTCTTAGTGAACTTGTTCCCTTGGAACTATTTGTCATTATAATTCAAATTAATTTTTGCTAAACTCCTATATAGTGGAAAAAGTTAATTTTCATATAGAACCAACATCTATATTATATTCTACTTTAGCAGGTGTTGTGAATCTATTATAATTGTGATGATCCTACAGACTTGTAATGATTTATTGCGGACATGATCACAGAATCAAAGAACATGCAAGGGTCTGAGTTATAATTCTTACCCCAGTTAATTTCTAATGTAGATTATTTTATACCATATTAATGTTCCTGGTCATGTTTTGTACATGAACTGGTGATTGATATTGTGCATCGATGATATACTACATACATGTAATGGATTTTAATGGAAATGATTCCAGAGTTTGAAAATTATTTGTACTAAAATTTACCATTCTAGTCAGCAGACTATTTTTTCTAGTCTATTATATATAATATTGTTATTATGAGTTGACTTTTGGAATTCTTGTTATATTTAGTATCCTCTTTATTGATGGATAACTACTACCTTCATGCTTCACAAATTTATCTTGGAGCTTGTGTTGGTTTTATCATGCTGGCACAATAAGTGAAGCTAGAGAATTACTTCGCTCCTTATCCAATACAGTTCTTTATTTTATTTTTTTGTATCTGGATGTTAGGAAGCTATACTATGAGTTAACTTCTAGTTAGTTATCTTATATATATATATATATATATATATATATATATATATATATATATATATATATATATATATATATTCTTTGTTTTAAGTACGTGTCTGGGAAAGGTATACATGAAACAAATAAAAAAAAAAAAAATCTATAGTGTGATAAAGCTGCATTTTCCTTTGATATGGTTGTGGTGTTTGTGCAATTAATAATGCAAACTGATACCTGGATGGATGATGCACTTACTCCAAAGAAATTCTAAACATTCTGTAATGGATATAACCACTAGATTTCTTGTCTACTTTGACCACTTTGTTCTAATATATTTTTTTTCTTTTCCTCTTTCAAGGGACTTACAAGTTTAGCAGAAATTTGGTTACGTAGAAACCGAAGGTTTTTGGAAAATAACCTTTATCAGGTAATTTATATACATTGGTGTTATTAACTCGATAATGTAAACTTATGCATGCAATTCCATGCATATGCGGCACTTGAAATTAATGCTCTAACCAACTTAGGCATTATCTGCAGCCTCTTGTATTTCATCATCTATGTTTATTGTTGAGCTGCTCATGCAACCAGGAAAAAAAATCCTTCTCTTTTGTAGCAACATTGCATGAGTATTGTGTGCTTTTGGCCTCTTTGGTACATGCTTCAAATATTGTAGTGGGTTACATAATTTTCATATTATAACCAGTTTTTCTATTGAAATGGTCCCCTGCGGCCAATCTTGTAAGGGGGTCACCTTCTCTGACTCGTCAGTCACCGCGATATGGCTGAGTCAATCAGGTCCTAAACTAAAATTTTATGTTACCCTTTTTTAATAGATTCCTTAATCTTGTTCTATATCAGCAAATTGTCAGATGTTGGCTACAACATGAACATCTAACTTCGCTAGTCGAGCTGTGGGCCTCTCTCTCTCTCTCTCTCTATATATATATATATATATAAATGATTTTGTTTACTTGTTAAGTGTATGGAGGGTTTGATGGTATTGGGGAGGGTATACTGATAGCCTATGTGTCATGCACCAAGAAAAACAGAGTTACCGGAGTAACATGCCATCTAGTCTACACCTTACGATATATACATATTAGGGTCTCAGGTTTTGGTGGGTGGTTCCTTCTGAGGTTGTCACTCCATTATCCTGTTCTGCCTCTAAACATCGAGGTAAAATCATCTTAACAAGTGTTGGTGCTTATATCTCGATCTTAATGATCTTACCATGCAAATATATTAACTACTGTTGCAGTCACCAAGCAAGGAGGATGGCATAAAGATGGGGCTTTTTGTGTTGGCTACAGTTAATGAATTCCCTGATCTCGACACTTCAGCTGTGGCAAACTTTGTTTGGAAAATATGTTTTCTTATGTGAATGTATATATAATTTGGTTTATTGCTTATAAAAATTGATGCATGAAAACAACGGGTATGAACTTGAGAGACTTGATTTGGATAGACCTAAGGACTTTCTGAGCATGCTAAAAGATTTCGAACTAACCTGGTAAAAAGAACCAAGGCAGAATTTAAATAGGATACTCTGACATGGAAGATGAAACCCCATCCAGTAACAATGGAGATGTTGGATTTGGATTTATTATTGTTACCGATGTTGATGTAGTCGTTAATGAGGAGGAAATAATACGAAGGCATTCTGCCAACCATTAATATTTTCCACTTGACATCGACATCATATTGACTAAGGAAATTGCGTATGTTACCTCACTTGGTGGTATTCAGCTTCACACATTTGTTGCTTGTATTTCATTTTTAAAGTTGGGATTTAGTTTTTTCATCTTTTTGACAAGGATGATGAGCATTTTTCCACCTATATGATATTGGCCTAGTGAAAACTAATAATTTGTATATTAGGTAGACTGTATTTTTGGTAAAGATTCATTTACAAAGTAAAGCTGCAGGAAAATTTGATGTATTTTTCTAGATGTAGCGGTAGATAGAGCAGTTTTAGAACTTGGTAGTTTTACAGATTTGATGGATTTTTATATTCCAAACAGTTTTTATCAAAAACTTTCATATGCAATCTTTACTATAAATGCTCTTTGACATCAAGGTGTAGAACCCACCAATACTGTCGGAACTTGAGAGATTAGAAGGAAGATGATTTGTCAGCCATTCTTTTGTGCAATATGGCTTATTGACATCATAATGCCCATAATACTTGAGCATAGTCTCAGTCAAGGGCAACTTCTAACATGGCTCTTGGTTTTGAAAAATGTGTGTTCATTTTTCTCACTTCAGGATTGAAGGAGCAGAGGTAAGCAAGAGTCTCTTGGCCCTAATGGAGTGTATCTGCGTACTAGACAATGATCAGATTCATATCCCATTCAGAGGGAGCAAACTTACAAAGGTGCTTCGCGATTCTTTTGTTGGCAATTCCAGGACTGTTATGATATCTTGGAGTTCTCCTAGTGCAGGTTCTTGTGAACATACACATAATAACTTAAGATATGCTGGTAGGTAAGACTGGTTCATTTTTTAGAATAGAGTTTCAAGGACTGAATTGTGTGGATGTTTCTAATCTAGTTTCTGTGGACAGGGTTAAAAGTCTTTCCAAGAGTGGAAACTCTAAAAAGTTCAAGCTGCTGGTTTATTGCTTCCTGCCAGGCAATCATCTTCAGTAGCACCATTTCCTTTCTCAGTTGAACAGGACATTATTAAACAAACTCAGGAGGTAAAACCAGTCCAAACATCTAGAAGAAACACAGATTTCTTCATATAGATCTACATTGGGTTCGTCTGGTGTAATGTCAAATTATGCTTATAATGTAAGGGAAAAAAGTGTGACTACCTTTAGTTCACTGGGCAAGGATGGTTAACATGAAAAACAGTTATAGCAGTACTACTAGTCATAGTTTGTACTCTTCCCATAATTCATTCAATATTAACCATTTTCCTTTTCCGAAGGCTCACATATTCCCAATGCCATGTTTTCATATCTCCAGGCACATATTGCCCTTGATGGCATGGATGGACAGGTCCTATAAGGCTCGACTTTCTATTGTACAAGTAAGTCTTTAGCTAGCAATAAATTTCTTTCTTTTTTACTCTTTCAATGCTTTCATTTGTTTACTGCATAGCAAAAGTAATAGTTGTTGCCCTGTCAACCCTTGTTCGACCAAATAAACTTTTTTGCAGTATGTTCTGGCAATCGTATTTTTAAAACAAGCGATGTTTAAAAATTGTTGACAATTTTAAGTTCATTGCTATGCAACAATGAAAAGGCATGTGAATTGGGGTGATAGTTTAAAGATAGTAAGTCATATGGGATCATATCTCAATGATGAAATATCTTTGCAGATAATTAAGTTAGAAGAAAGTGAGTTTTTTTTTTACAATTTGCCTACCTGTTAAACTAATATCATGTATTCCAGTAAGTATGGTGGCAAATATTGTAGGTCTAACGAATGATAATAAAAATATTATAGTAATGATATATGTCGATGATTTCCATTTTTAGCTAACTAGTTTGTTACTCAGTAACTCTTCATATTGATTTGATCGTTAGGATTTGATACATTTACAACCTCCTGTGGATATGGGGATGGAACATACAACTAGGATGGGAGAAAGAGATGTGGATAGAGGACTGAGATTGATGGCACCGAGGTTCTAATGACAGTCTAGTATCGACTGAGGTAAGCATCAGCAATGTACGCACCTAGGATCAGTGTCCGTCAGTCCATTACTCCCCAGCTGGTAACATTGTTCGAAGAAGCAACCGTGCCTTCGTGGAGCTTCCCAGTAAGGTACACAACCAGGTTCGCAAGTATCCCATAAAACGTCTTTCTTTCAAATGTTTTGTATCCTGCAAAAATAAGCTACACTTGAATGACTTCAAAGCATGTAACTTAGCTTGTACCGTTGAAAAATGACCTACACTTGTTCTTTCAAAAATAGTCCAATCTAGCTATCAGCTATTAATACTGCATCCATATTTCTTCAACAAGCTTCTCTAGTTAATATGCATTGCCATTAATTATATATATTTTGTCCATAATATTACTTAATGGAAGATATGGTTTATTCGACGTAAAAATTTGTAATGAAGGGTCTGTTGTTTTGGCTAAGTTATGTGTTGCACAGACACGAGAAAATTGTGTCTGTATTAGTATTTGTGCAACATAGGCAATTACATTGTACTTATTTAAAAATATTATTATCTTGTTTCCGTTAAAGAGTTTTTAGTTCATTTTGTGGACGCTCAATGATGTAAAGTATTTTGTAAACGATATATACGTTTAATTATTGTTTTATAAATACTAAATTTTTTTTTTGCTAATACAATACTACAATATGCAATTGAACTTATATAGTTAGTTATAAATAGATTTTGTTATATATGTATTTTAATTGTATGTTTTATAGGTGGAACATGGTAATATTAATTTCATACTAATTAGCACAATTGTTATTACTTTTTGGAATGGATATGTAATTATCCTAAAAGTGAACTACATTCTTTGGTGACCATTTATAAGTTTTTGTGACAACTAAAAACCGTCCTAAAAATGAAGGGATGGATTTTAGGACGGTTTTAGTTGTCACAAAAACTTATATTTTGGGCCAGTTTAATAATTCGTCATAAAAATATAATAATTCAGACACTTACACTTTTGGGACGGTTAGTTTTTTTCGACCCTAAAATACAATAAGGAGGGTTTTTTTTCATCCCAAATTTTTTTGCCACGCTACCCTAATAGCATTGTTTCAATCCGTCCTAAAATCTGTTGCAAATAATAATTTAGGACGGTTTAAACACTTTTTAACACAGATTTTAGCCATCCTAAAAGACCACTTCTTTTTTGTGTGTGTGTGTGTGTGTGTGTGTGTGTGTGTGTGTGTGTATATATATACTAGCATATGTGCACGTGCCTTGCACGTATTTTAATATTTCTTAATTAGTTTAGGAAGACACTTTAGGAAGACCAAAGGGTAGTCTTCCTAATTACTAAGTTGTCCTTACTAAAATTAATGAACTATTTTTAATTAGTATAAATATGTAAGGGTGTTTTCGGAATTCAAAAGTTTCACCATCTAAGTTTTCCTATTATATAGTAGAATAGATTAGTATAAATATGTAAGGGTATTTTCGGAATTCAAAAGTTTCAACATCTAAGTTTTTCTATTATATATATATATATATATATATATATATATATATATATATATATATATATATATATATATATATATATCTTTTTGTTTGTAAATTTTAAAATTATTTGAGCAAATTTGCTTAAAGTATATAATAGTAGATTGAGTATAAAACATTTATCTTTAACACAAATTAAGATCTTAAAATATTAATGAGATTAGCATATTTGTTGCGGATTATATTAGGCTTAAATCACACGAAAGATTGTTGAGGCTACAATCCCTTTTTTTTCACACATAATTACCTAACTAATGAACAGTTTTAAGTACTTGAGGTTATTTTAGGAAAAAATTCTACGATAAAACCTTAAATAATTATATATAAAACTAAAGTTCGTGTCGAAGACACCCAGCTGATTTTGGCCCGGAGGTCCAAGTCCACCGACACTCAACTGCCCCTCGTGGGGCTGATTCCTTGACCTCATCCACAAGTGCCAACGGTCTTAGGCACAGGTTACAAGCCATTGACGATATATATATATATATATATTATATATATAATATGATTATATATATATATATATATATATCGTCAATGGCCTTGTTGCACGTGTGTGTGCGTGCGCGCGCTTGTTGCACGTATTTTATATTACTTGGAAGGAACAATAATAGTTTTTTTTTTTAAATTTAGCAAAAGCTCTTAATTTTGTACTAATTTACTAATTGAGAAGAGCAAACCTAAAAAAATCTTCAAATTTATTTTCTATACGTGATTACCAAACTACTTGTATTAATTTAACGAAAGTGGAACATAGATAATGGATACTTTTGCGGGAAAAACTACACAAAGGACCTCAACTTTTCTTATATATTATAATATATATATATATATATAGAGAGAGAGAGAGAGAGAGAGAGAGAGAGGAGAGAGGGGGGGGGGGGGGGGGGGGGGGGGGGGGGGGGGGGCGGGGAGGGAGGTTATAGGTAGGGGTGAGGCATATTCGGTTTTGAAAATACTAAATTTTCTTATTCGGTTTCGGTCCCAAAACCAAAAACGAATAAGAAAATTTAGTTTATATATATATATATATATATATATACTAATATAATATATAGATAATATATATTTGGTGTGTGTGTTTTAATTATAGGTATATATATATATATTTGGGTGTGTGTGTTTTAATTATAGTATATACTAAATATATAGGTTATACTGAATATATCTAGGTATATTTAGTTATTATATATTTAGAAAAAAAACACAAAAAATCCAAAAACCGAATAAACGAAAACCGAACCGATTAATTGTTCGGTTCGGTTCGGTTATTGACCAATTCGGTTCGGTTCGGTCCAATTCGGTTTTGCTTATTCGGTTCGGGTTGGAACGAATAAACCGAATGCTCACCCTAGTTATAGGAGACATGGACGTCGTGAAAGAAATAGTTATAAGCTCATTTAATATAATGCATATATCCGTTTATATATTTAAACCCCTAAATGTTTAAATTAGTTTTTATTATTTTTTTATTTTTTTATAATATATATATATATTATAATATATTATATATATATATATATATATTATAAATGTGACATGTATATTTGTAAATTATTTTTTAGATATTTTATTAAAATTATTTTGGATAAATAAAATCTACTTTAAAATTAGTTTGATAAGTATTATGTACTATTTAAATTGTTTTAATTATTGTGACTTTAAAATTTTATTTGATTTAAAATTAATGATAAGATTTATTTAATGGAGTTTATGGGATTTTAATCGTTATCCTATTAAAAAATTGCTCAACCTCTTCGTATCCGCCAGACACGAATCTATATTCACAAAAACCCCAAATTTTCGTCCTCCCGGACAAGACTCAGATTCCTAACCCTAACCCTCGTCGAACCCCGCAGCCTACTACACCTCGCCTAGCCTCCCCGCTGCGCCGCTTCCACAGTGTGCACCACGTCGTGGCAGCAAACGCGACCGGCGCTGCCACCGTTTCCCTCTATCATCCTCTGGCCACCGCCACCACTCCACGGCAATCATCTCCTCGCATCACCACTCTGCCACCACTAAGGAACCGCCCGGGACCCGCCGGCGATCCCGTCCTCTAACGCACGGCAAGCACTCGTGACCACGCTCGATCAAACCCCCTTGACCATCACTGCCGGCCGCCACTAGCTGTGCTCTCCGCGATCACAGCTCCACCGGTTAGTGCCGAGCTCTAAGTCGGATTCCGCATCTCCAGCCCGCGCGGCGACTCATCCGACGCCGAGCGCCGCCCGACGCTCGAAGATCCGCGAGCCAGACCTGCTTCAACTCCGGCGGCCGCGTCGCGCACGATCCCAGCCGGTGGTCCTCCACCGGTGCCTCAGATCCAGCGCCGTCGCGGTCGGCTTGCCACCGTGCTCTAGTGAGAATCCTCCTCCTTCTTCCTCTTCGTCTTCGTTCTTCTTCAACTTTCTTCCCTTCTTCAGTACTTCTTTTCATCCTTTTTTTCTCTCATTCCTTTATTTCCTCCTCTCTGAATATCTGCGCTTCTCTCTTCTCTCTCTCCCTCCCTGTTTTCGAGAATAGCTTTCAGTTTTTATTATTATTACTACTATATGTATGTGTTTTATTCGAATTTGGACCGAAAAATCAAATCGAACCGGATCGAATCGAATAAAAGTTCGGTTTGGTTTGAAAATAATTCGGATTGGTTTCGGTTGTTGTGAAAAAATCAAAAAGTTTATTCGTCGGATTGTACTTCGGTTTCGAACCAAACCCAAAATCCGAATTAGAATATACAATTACCAAATCGCCCTTACTGCTATAAAACACTAAAAAGAACTAAAGAAGTAAGGTGAGAAACCCTAAGCCTAATTTCTCTTCTCTCTCTTCTGAGCTTTGGAGAAACTCTCATTTCTCAGTGTCTTTTGAGTAACTCTTATTTCTTCTCTCTGGATTCTGCATATGGAGATCTCGTTTTTTTTCTTTCTTTTCTGGAGTCTGTAATCTAGATCTGGAAACCTCATTTCCTGGAGTCTAGATCTACGAGTGAGCAACAGTTCGGTTCGGTTCAAATTGAACCGTATATATGAAAACCGAAATAACCGTAAATCGTATTTTTCAAACCTGAAAACCGAACCGTTTTTATAAAAATCAAAACCGAATCGAATTAATTCGATTTGATTTTCGATCGGTTCGGTTTCATGGACCAATGTGTCAGGCCTTCAATTTTTTAGCAAAATGAGCCTATTTAAATAATAATTTATTTTAAAACTATGGCATTATTGTATTTATGAATTATTATATTACATAGTGTGAAAAATATTAATATATGTAGATTGAGGATAGAGAAAGAGTGCTCAAAGAAGTACCGACAGAGAATAAGAGAAGAGAGTGTCCTCAGTTAGGACGGGGTTACAAAACATTAGTATATGTAGGTTGAGGGTAATTTGATAAATTATTAAATCTAAATCGGTTTTCAGTTCAGTTCAGTTATCCGAATCAAGAACCAAAAACTGAACCGTTATTTAAATTTTCAAAATTTCAAACTGAAAATCGATCCGATAACCGAAAAATCGAACCGTTTGTTATATTTCGGTTTGGTTCGATTTGGTTTTCGATTTTCAACCGTTATATGCTCACCACTATCTAGATCTGGAGAGCTCGCTTCTCTCATCTCTTTCTCTCTGGAGTCTAGTTCTGGAATGTAAAAGTAAATTTCAAATTTCTGTTTTTTCTTCTTCTTAGATCTTCTTTAGTAATAAGAATATCATAACATATTAACATGTGATTTTTTTTTTTTTTTTTTGAGTCAATAAAACATATTAGGCATTAGAATTAAAGTCAGTTAGATCAGAGTTTCTGAAACATGTTATGTTTTCGAATAAAACAAAATGCATGTAACTATATTTTTATGGAATTTCTACAGGTTTGTAAAGGTGCTTGGTTGGTTTCTAGCTACTCAGAAACTTGAGTTGAGATTAGTGTACTATACATGCAATTTTTGCAATACAGAGAAAAACCCCATTTATGTGTAGAATGGTTTGTTTGTATCAAATCTAGCACTTATGGTGTTGATTGCAAGGTGAAAAATACATGGAAAGGAAATTATTTTCCTAGAAAAAAATTCCATGGAATTTTAAAATTTTCCATGGAAAAACTTATTTTCGGTGTTGATTGTCATTATTTTCACGGAAAATAGTTATTTCACGGAAAAATGATATTTTCTATGGGTTTGGACAAGTTTCATTTCCCACCGTTTTAGAAGAAAAATATGGAAAATGATAGTTTTTGGAAAATAATTTCATGAAAAAATAAGCTATCAAACATTACAATTGGTGGAAAATTTGTAGTGGAAATATTTTCTATGGAAAAAAAAAGCCCAATCAATCACAGCTTAGTAGTTTCAGTTACAATTTCAGTTACAACGTAAGTGAACTGGGCCTTGTAAATGGGTTGTTAATAATTTTTATGTGTCAATGATCTCTGTGTTGATCTCAATGATGAACCGAGCCTTGTATGTGGAAACTCCATTTATGTGGACGTGCTAATTTTTTCTTCACATTAGTGATGTTGTGTATGCCAGCAATGATTAGGAGGAACTGGGCCTTGTGTTCTGTAAATGAGCTATGTATCAAATAATGTTTTGAATGTCGTGGCAACAGGAAGCCCAAAGCCCAAATTATGACTGGCCCATAGGCAGGCTAAATAATATAAGCTTGGTTTTGAGTTAAATTTTTTAAAGGCCATAGTCTCAAATTGGGGTGGCCCATAACGAAAAAGGCCCACCTGTGGAAACCGAATAAACCAAATCGATTAGCTTGGCGGTTTGAATTCGATTTTTTCTTTATTTGCTTCGATCTCGTTTTTTCTTGTTCAAATTTGATTTATTCGGTTTCTGAATATTCGGTTCGGTGAACGAAAATAAACTGAATGCTCACCTCTAACTACCCTCAAAGAAGGGTCATTTTCATTCTAAGGATTTTGAGGCCACCATTCATAACATTACTTCAAAGGATTGTAGAGGGTAAATCATTGCATTATATCATGTCGAAAAAAAAAAAACGTCGCATTATATTCCCCCTTGTACAGTTAGTGAACCACTGATTCCTTTGTTCTTGACTTGTCAGATGAATAAATTTGCCATATCAAATTTCTCTTACTGCTACTTCTAGTAACTACTCTAATATAGGACCTTTAGCTATGAATTTGGCACCGATGGCGTGAATTTGTTTTCTGCTCCATATTTGACCACATATATACTGACAAGGAAAATGCTTGACAATGACGGTTAACAAATCAAAATTATTATAACATACAAACATAAACAAATTTTACCATCTAGCAAAGAAAGCAGAATTATCCTCACTAAACAAACATGACATCTTGGCCTCACCACCAATTACTCAGTGTTGCTTGCAATAAGCACACATCATAGATTTCCATTAGGGCTCGTTTCCATAAAGTTTTTGTATCCCTTGAATAGATTTTTGTATTCTTTGGAATATATTTTCAATTCCTTATCCATGAAAAAGTAATTCAACATTTTCGTACCCATGTTTGGTTAGAATATACATTTGTAACGGTAATAACCGTGAATTTTTTTTTCCTTTGTAATAGTTATAGCTATTACAAAAGTGTAAAAAAAAAAAAAATTGAAAAAAAAACTCTCTTATAATTACATATACGCTATGAACATGTACAGCTTGTCAAACACCATTGCTAGATACATTTCCAGATTATACTGCTATCTTAGAACTGAGATTATTGTTGAGCCATTGCAACAGACCATAATATTTACAAGCTAACCCAAGTAATTAAACACAACATTATTAACATGTTGATCACCAAAGAAAGACCAAGTAAGAAATTATTGATATATATCATCAATCTATCTTTTTACTTATCATGCACGGTGTTAGACCAATTGATAAAAGAAATCATTAAAACAAAAAGATATATAATTTCTTTGATTTGTACATGGTTCAATATTTCACGAGTATATTCTTTATTCACTTTTGTCATCAACTGAGCGTTTACAAACCAAAATAGTTTAGCACAATTCTGGACTCGTTATGGAAACTTTGCACGAGGGTACTAAGCAATTTTTAACCAGTAATGGTCGATCCACCCAGCCACATGTAGGGGGTGGGCAACGGTTCGGTTCAACCGAACCGAATAAACCGAAATAACCGTAAAACGTATTTCTCAAAACCAAAATCGAACCGTTTTTGTAAGAACCGTACAAAACCGAATCGAATTAATTCGGTTCGGTTTTCATTCGGTTCGGTTTCATGGGCCAATGCACCGAACTTTCAAATTTTTAGCAAAATATGCCTATTAAAAACATCTTTTTAAAAAAATAATGGCATTATTGTATTTATGAATTACATAGAGTGAAAAATATTAGTATATATGTAAATTGAGGGTAGAGAGAGTGCTCCAAAAAGAATGGGAGAAGAAAGTGCACTCAGTTACGGATTAAAAAATATTAGTATATATAGATTGAGGGTTACTAAATGTAAATTGGTTTTCGGTTTGGTTCGGTTACTCGGATCAAGAATAGAAAACCGAACCGTGTTCCAAAATTTCAAATTTTAAAACCGAAAATTGAACCGATAACCGAAAAACGAATCGTTTGTCATATTTCGGTTCGGTTATCGGTTTTCAACCGTTATATGCTAACCCCTAACCACATGAACACAAAAATATGGAAAGAATAGGAGCCTGTGCCTGAGAAATCAAGTCAATACAAGATATCAATTCACATATAACCAAAATTTTATGTCAATAGATATAAAACATGGATGAATTCTAAGAATGTCCATTTGAACAAAGAATTATGAAGTTACCAAATTTTATTTAATTAAATCTATCCACATTGTGATGATGAATTGATGATCACGCCAACTTTTGAAAGACTTCTCCCCAATGTTCAAAATTTCAGAATTCATCATAGCTAGCACAATCAGGGCTTAGAAGAATTATGTCACCTGCATCAGAGCTAAGGAAACCATATCAACAAATTACCTCCAGTAGTTCCAAGAAAACATGTAGTGAAAAAAGAGTATAATTTGTAAAGATTCAAACCATGGACGGTAATAATAAGAAGAAGAGAGAATGAAATAAGTTATAAGTATTTCCCTATTTCTTAAATATTAATAATGAAAAGTACATGTGAATATGAGTAGGAAGATGTGCGTGACCAGACCAGAATTCCTGTGGTTCTAATTTCACTAGAAAAATTGTACTTAATTAACTTTGGTATTAAAATTTTATCTCAACTATGAACATAGATTATTGAAATATTATGAGTTATTGCATGTATTCCTTGACATATTGTTGCTTGAAATAATATAAATATGTCTACCCTCAATTTACATATATACTTAGAACATGGGTGTCCTTAGAAATGGTTGGGATGTGTATAGCCGGCCCCATAGTGTATATATATATATATATATATATATATATATATATATATATATATATATATATATATATATATATATAAACTAAAAATTTTATTCGGTTTTCGGTTTTAGACCGAAATCGAAACTCAAAACTGAAAACGAAACCGAATAAAAAAATTTGGTATTTTCGAATTTGTTAAACAGTCATAAACACAATGAGGTATTTAATCAACTTATCAAATGTTGTCAATAGACTTTGCAAGCATATATCAGTTTGTTTTGCTAGGTTGTCAATAGACTTTGCAAGCATATTTTGGGGATGACCGAAATGTACATCTTACACATGAACACGGTTCTTGTGAGACTCATGAATAAGACATTGTTGGCGAGTATGTAGCTTCCAAACATGGCAAGGCATGCCCTTGATGCGAGATGACTTGAGTAAGATGTTACCTGTGCTGCAGATATGGAAAAAAATATTTCTTTTCTATTGGTTTCATTCTAGGTTTGTTTTCGGTAAAATTTGAATATCAGGAAGCAGATATATATATATATATATATATTTTATATATATATATATATATATATATATTATTGTATCTTAGAGTATATTTAACGTATGCAGGTTATTGTATCACACACACTCACGAAAGTTTTGTAGATGCATTGCATCTTGGTGTGTACTCTGGCATGTAGTTATAACATAATACAAATTGATACCAGAGCCTTAGAAAAGTAGTAGGAGGAATACTGGAATTCAAATGCAACAAAGATAAGTGCCTACCTAGAATGTTTGAAAATAGTAACTCATATACTTCATATGTTTATGTGTATAACTGTGTCCATGCTTCCTAGTCAAACTTTTTCTTGCAAAGGTTTTGTAGATGCATTGCATCTTAGTGTGTACTCTGACATGTAGTTATAACATATACAAATTGATACCAGAGCCTTAGAAAAGTAGGATGAATACTAGAATACAAATGCAACAAAGAAGTGCCTACCTAGAATGTTTGAAAATAGTAACTCATGTTACCCATTGCTATTCCAAAATGGTAACTCGCACAATAATGAAGATTTCATGCTATTCCGGAAATTTCTCCGTGTCAACAAATATTGTAGGAAAACTAGTTAATAAGTTGGTTTCTACTTTTAAAACTACCAGAGAATGATATTGACACATGGGAATAACTTGTATTTGAGGAGAGAGTTCAAGGCTTATATACTTTACAGAAATTGATTTTACAATTTCAAAGCAAAAGTATCTAGTTACTTACCATTTGATATATCATACTTTTTCCACCCTGAGAATTGACATTTCTGTTTCACCTAAGGTGGAGGCAGTGCCAGAGAGTTCAATTGAAGCTCCAGTTGAACTTGAGGTTCAAGCTGTCCCTCCTGATGATATTGTACCAAAAATTGCCAATTGATTACTGAAAATATTGAGTCGTCTTTCAATAGCCCGATAGCAACAGAAATTACTCCCATTACCAAATTTTTTCTATGAGCCTTGAGTAACAGGGATTGCACTTAATTCAATTGGTGGCTTAACTACAACAAATCTCTCAGTACCAAATTTAGTCAGTTACTTCTAATAACATAATAAAATTGTTAAATGGTAATAGTGCAATGAATTCTACCCCCACTCTAGAAGGGCCAATATGGAAGTAGAAGAGCCTCAAGTAAGATTTATTATGTTTTTAGTGATGACCAATGAGTCACGGTGTGTTCTCTACTAGGTTGTCTTTGCTTAGCTTCCTTTATACCCCTTGGGGAAAGGTACTTGTGTCTTTGAGCTCGTTCGGTGTCTTTGAGCTCGTTCGGTAAATGGAAGAAAAAATAGGAAAGTGATGGAAAGTATAGCTAGTATCCATTTAGTTTGCATGTTTGGTAGTTGAAATAGGAAAATTGTAGGTCCCACCACCAAAATGGAAAGCACCACCAAAGTGATGGAAAATATGGCTAGTATCCATTTAGTAACCATGCAAATAGATGGAAACTCATTGAAAGCTAATATGACCCAATATTACTACTTTTGGAAAGTAATCAGTAAACACCCACTTTTTAATTAATTTTTATTATTGTTACTATGTCCTACAAGTTTCCTCTTTCAAACTAAACTCCCATATTTTAATGCTCTATAGTATTATTTTTATTACCATGCCATCATAAATAGTTTTTTATCTTCTTGTTTCTAGCAAACAATCAACCTTTTCGAATTGGAAACCTAGTTTTCTTAGGTTTTCATGGTTCTAGAAAATAATAGAAGATAGGGCCCCTTCAATTAGGTGAGTTTATGAACTTCTATATGTTCACAAATTTGGTGTGAATTGAGGTCATATGGATCGTCATGTTTTGTGTGTGTGGATTGTCTACATCTACGAGGCAATTTCCAGAATTTTGTACTGACGGACAAACCTTCCTTTGGAGATGCAATTAATGTATTTGGGGACCTTGACTTCACATTAGAGCCGTTGTAGCTTTAATCTTGTATTGTGTATTTGATTATTAAACTTTCACTTTTCAGTTCAGAAAGTATAAAGTTAATTCCTCAAATGCAATTGTATGGTACGTTTGGTATGCGAAATACTATATAGCCGGAAATTCTATATTCCCGGGAATCAAATTTCAAGTAATTAAATTTCCTGGAAAATTACATTCCCATGTTTGGTGACAATATAAATATTCCCGGAAAAACAAATAATAATAACGAAAAAAATGAACAAATATAAAAAAAGGTAAAAAAGACAAAAAATTGGTAAAAACGATTTTTTTTTGATAAAAACGACAAAAAATCGGTAAAAACGACAAAATAACAAAAAACGACAAAAAACCAATAAAAAACGACAAAAAAATCGGTTAAAACGACAAAAATGACCAAAAAGCGAAAAAAAAAATGTATAAACGACAAAAAAAATAAAAAAGGGTAAAAACGATAAAAATAACCAAAATACAACAAAAACGACATAAAATCGGTAAAAACGACAAAAAATACAAAATGCGGCAAAAACGACAAAAAAATAAAAAAATCGGTTAAAACGACAAAAATGAAAAAAAATGGTTAAAAACGACAAAAAAATCGGTTAAAAACAAAAAAAAAAATCGGTTAAAACGATAAAAATAACCAAAAAACGACAAAAACGAAAAATAATCGATAAAAACGACAAAAAATGAAAATGTTAAAACGACAAAAAATCGGTTAAAACGACAAAAAAAACCAAAACCGAAAAAAAAATCAGTAAAAGCGACAAAAATGACAAAAAACGACATAAAATCAGTAAAAAATGACCAAAAAGCAAAAAAAAATAAAATAAAAAACGAGTAAAAATCGATAAAAAACAAAAAGGCTACAAAAACGACCAAAAATCGCTTAAAACGGAAAATTGACAAAAAAAGACAAAATGGACAAAAATTGGGTAAAAACGACAAAAAATAATCAAAAAGTGACAAAAAGACAAATGGGTAAAAACGACAAAAAAATCGCTTAAAACGACAAAAAATTGGTAAAAACGACAAAAATGACAAAAAAAAACGATAAAAACGACAAAAAAAGAAAAAAATGTTCAAACTAATCAAAATTGATCAAAAAAGAAGAAAAAATTTAGACAATTTTTTTTTTGCTCGGGCAAAAAAAAAAAAAAAAATCCACCTATTCTCAAGGGATAGAATTCCCATATTTTGTGGGTAAACTATTTACCCGGGTATTTATAATTCCCGGGAACAAATTTTTTATAAGCCAAACAAATGTGGTAATAAATTCCCATCTTAAATTTTTTCGAAAATTAAAAAAATATCGCGTACCAAACGCCCCCTAAACTATGCCATTGTATGTTAGTTTAAGAAACTTAAAATAGTTTGGATATTAGGTATCAAGTTTCCTTTCATTATTATATGTTAGGAGAATTATATACACACACACAAACTTACCGGCTTTGTAATATAATATATGCTAAATGTCATAAAAATAAAAATAAAATTGGCAGACCATTCTCATCATCATCGTCTAAGCCTTGTCCCGTCAGAATGAGGTCGGCTATAGAGAATAAGAAAGCTCCAAACAAGATTTCGTAAAGTTTTATGAATGGTTGTCGACTTAACGTCAACCCTCTATGTTTGTGTTAAATTCATATCCAAGGTAGCTATGAGCATGAGAGGGTCATGCAATAAAACCTTGGTAGTTAGTTAAAAGTTAGGTAGACCTACCTTTTGGGTTGCAGTTTAAGCTCATGTAATCAAAGAGCATCATTCAAGCTCTTCTAGACTATAAAGAGTATATGAAGAGGTAAGATGATACAATTTGCTATAGAAAAATTACATTGATCTCTATTACACATTATGCCAAAGAGTGAAGGAATGACATTTAGACCATTCTACTCATAAAACATAAATTAGATGCATACCATTTAACTCTCTTTAAAAGCTAAACTTTACCTTGTATATAAAAACATCAACCTAAAAAAATTTCATGTTGCAAAGTGATGAGTGTCATCATGGTTTCGATTAGGATTGATTCTTCCACCACCCGACGTTTGAGGCTGGCGTTTGCTCGGGTTCTGGTCAAGGTCATGATTGCTATTGCCCTTCCCCAAGTTGTTTCGGTGCAGCTACCAGGCGGTCGACGACTCGATCAACCAATGTGTATCAATGAGCCCTCAAATTTGCAATGCATGTCAGTGCCTTGGTCACGATGAAGTGCCTTGCCTGATCCAATAGGTTTCGAGAAGAGAGGATTAGGGAAATCCTATGAACGACTGCTTTCTCTATAGCTCAAAAAAAGCATAAAAAAGTCATCTAAGAGGAGTTGATGGAAGTCCTATGTGAGGGGATAGCTGCACCCCATGCCTCAGTCAGATTGGATAAAGAGTAATCACTTTGTTATTAATATTCACCCAAATCACTTGCCTAAACACTTTATCCGTGTTGTTCACTCGGGCCAGCTCCGCTGACCCTGGTGAAACTTGGAACGAGATGTTGCTGTTGCTGGGCCCCCTTCCAGGTCGTTCAACCAAATAGCTTGCCTAACGCAGACAAGGATGATGATGAGGTAGCTATGGCTACGACGGAAGTGGTCAAAATGCCAGCGGAGATGCACAACCATACTAATCGGCCCTCTCTTGGATTTCTGGCTATCAGGATCTTCCGAGGACATGAGTTGTATGGACCTAGAACAGTTTCAGCACCAGAAGCTCCATTCAAAGGTTGGTGTACGCCTATTGCCAAAAGTTGGAGCTTTGCGAAAAGCTCGACAAATGCTTCCTCCTTCCGTACGTCGTTGCATCGATGGGGAAGGAGGAAGAGGCCTGGGCGTTTTTGCTCCACTTCTTCTTTTCGGGTAAGCTCCCGTAGTACTAAAGGGATGAATAAAATCCTGTGTAAATGAAATGTTTTGAGGTGTTGTGTAGATGTTTTCTGGTTTGGGCTGAGAGTAGTGTTTGTACAGGTGGTAGGCATTTGAGTCCTACCACCCTATTTTGTATAGTGTGTGTGTGGAAAATGTAACTAGTACACTCCATGCTTATCATTGTAGAAGCATGAAAAAGAAGAGAAGAATGAGCCATGCGGCCAAAGGGCCTCATGCGGCTCAGAAGGACTATGCGGCTCAGGAGTCAGATGCGGCCCAAATGTGCATACTGCTCGAGTAAATTCCATGCGGCTCCGAGGAAGGCCACGTGGCCTCCAAGACAGCTGTGCCCAACGTCTGGGCGCATTTAATGCTCTGACGGCTGACAGATTTGACAGCTGACAACCCTGACATAAAGTTGTCATAATGACTGACACGGAAAACGCCATCTTCCTAGGAAATGATGAAAATCTTCACAAAGTGTGGCGCTGCCCACCAAACTTCGAGACAAATCTATGCGGCCCGATTGAATAAAGTCCATGCGGCCAGAATAGAGAGATCCATGCGGCCGGAACAGCAAGACCCATGCGGCTCGAATATAAAGGCCTCCATGCAGTCCGACCATAAAGAAACCCATGCGGCCAGAACAGAAAGACTCTCATACGGCTTGGCAATGAAGGCCCCCATGCGGCTCGGTCATGAGGAACTCCATGCGGTTCAGTCATGAAGACTCTCATGCGGCTCGACCATGATGACCCCCCATGCGGCTCGGTCATGAATATATTCATGCGGCTCGATCATGACAACCTTCATGCGGCTCGAGTATAGAGACTCTCCATGCGGCTCAGCCATGAACTCCTTCATGCGGCTCGGTCATGACAACCTTCATGCGGCCCAAATATCAACACTCCTCATGCGGTTCAACATTGATGGCAGAACACGTGCCATGAAGCCAAATCAAATCTTGGGTCAAATCCTAACACATGGCAGAATAATGAATTAAATTTATTCATTTAGATTTGCAGATATCAGCAAATCATCATGAGGAAGATTCATTGCAATCAGCATTAATTATTGATGGGATTTGGTCTAATCCACATTAATGGTCCAGATCCTTCCCGCTCAAAACGAATGACCTAGATTGTTTAATCATCAGGCCGCCGCCACTTTGAAAATGGGCATTCATTGTAAACCCTAATGAGGCCCCCATTCTTATAAATAGCAAGGTGCCATTCCCTTGCAAATGGACGCTCCCCCGATAATCAGAGAAAAAATACACAGAGATCGTCCCAGAGAGAGAGAGAAGCCGAAGGAGCAACCACAAAGAGAGCACCAGAGCATTTCTTCATCAACGCCAAGCATCTCTTCACCGGAGCCTAGGGCTACGTCCGATCGTCCAAGGAGTAAGGCAGAGCTGCCATCGCTTTCCCGAGCCTCTATCGTCACCTCCCAGAATAAAAAATAAACAATTGTACTTAGATTGCTGTAGCTAGGTTTTCGTCCCTAGGCTTTCTTTGTACAAGCGAGTTTGTAACATGAAGTAAAAGTCCTGTCCTCCTATAAAACTGTTCTGCTCTTTTATATTTCATGGCAAACACGATGGCGACTCTGCTGGGGACAAACTTCTCCACGGCTGAGGAGTTGGTGACGCAATCGGATGCAGCCAAACTTGGCTCCACTCAACAGATGTTGGTCGCCCGGTTCGACCAACAGGCGTTTGAAGAAATGCTCTCCGACAAGAGCGCTGGCCAGGTCCAGAAGCGAGCCCGCACAAAGAAGGCCCGCAAGGAGTGGAGACCCAAATCATTTGCTCCTCCTCAAGCTCTTACAGAGATGCCCTCTGTTGCTCAAGACAACGAGAAAGACTCTTCCGTGGCTCCACTTCATACCATGGAGCACTCTGCTGTCCCCAAGTCTGACAGAAGAAAACACTATGATGTTGGACTTGTAGGGGCAAAGAGGAGCTCTATACGGTCTGAGCCGCATAAGGGTGCTAGCCGCATGAAGAAAGCTCATGCGGCTACATTCACCAACCGCATGAAGAAAACACAGGCGGCTACATCTGTCAGCCGCATATCTTATGCGGCTACAGTTGTCAGCCGCATGAACGAGACTTATGCGGCTACTAAAGACAATCGCTTGCAGAAAACCCATGCGGCTACCATTGCCAACCGCATGCGGCCAGCCTGCATGATCGTGACTCCTAGTCGCACAGAAACACCTCCTATAGCAGCTGAAGACAACCGCATGCAGACAGCCTACACGGCTTCCAATCCCAGCCGCATAGCGTCCGTCCCACGCTTCTCTCGATCAGTCTTCGACCGTCTCTCATGCGGTCCTGATGGTTCCCTGGAGGAGGGGCCAGACTCTGTGGTATCCAACTTGGACTCTTCCTATTACGCACCCGCAGGTGCTAAAAGGAAGAAGTCTAGGGCAGCACGGGCTCATTAAGCCCAGTCAGCTGCCCCAACCTCTGACTATCGGGGCGTCCCGCTGATCATCACGCGGGCCCCTAATGGAAAGTTGTATAAAACTACCCGTACCCAACCCTCTGCGGCCATCGGACGGGATAGTCATCAAGCATCTCCCAACAACGATCGAAGGCAAGTATACGTACTACCTTCGAATCAGGGAGCAGGCAGGAGGCCTACACACTCGCGTACTCAGGATTCCTGAGCCCACAAAGCGAGTGACTTGCGTGATATGATCCTTCACAAACGTAAGGAAAGGAACGAGAGCTCGATGTGCAGAGAATCTGAACATAAACATCAATGCACCCAAGTTATCATCAATTGTTGCTGTAACAAGGCAGCATTACAAGAAGATCGGCGGTCCGTCTTCCAGCGGTTACAACACCCAAGTTCCGAGGAGGAGACGCTTCTCGTCGCCTCCTGCAACTCTGCCTTGAGAATCTCGGGCCACGGAAGGGAAAAGAAGACAAACACATCTAGTCCTAAAATCTCAAGCAAGCGGTTGTCTACTACCGCTGCAGGAGGAGTTTTCCACGGCACCCGCTCAAAGACAAAATCTACTGCAAGGAACATTGAAGCCGGGGGTAATACTCTCCCAAAAATCCATGACAATTCGATGTTCCAGGAAGATGATTTAGGGGAGACGGTGCCCCTAACCAGCACAGGAGGTTCCAACGTCCCCGAAGACATCCATAATTCCCAAGACGAGGCAAGCTCAGAAGCTGGGGGTACCCTCCCTTCTGAATCCGAACCGGAGGAGAACATCTCCACATACCCTGACGACTTCTCAGCACGGGGGTACGACTCCGAGAGCACATCCTCCACCGCTCCTTTTATCTCTCGTCGTGTGAAGACAGTGTTCATGGCGGACAATAATCAAGAGAGTTCCAACGATCGCCAACGCATCGACGCTCTAGCAGCCATACTTCTCACCTTGGTTAAATCCGTGGATGAAATCAAGGCGGCACTTCCAACTTTACAAGGACGGACACAGGGCCAAACGAATGTAGGGCCCACAGTCAATACGGACTCGAACTCGACTGCACCAAATCCGGGCGATAATCCTTCCGAAATATCAGTTCCTACCGCTGCAGACGAGGCCAAAGAAGTAAGACGAGAGGTTCAAGAGCTCCGGGCCATGTTTGACGCCCGGGAAAACTGCCGAGCAGGGTGCGTCAACCGTATCCCGCTGCATGGAGAGATGTTCCCTTCCCACCAAAATATAAACCATTCAACATCAATCCATATGATGGAAAGACATCGACAAGCAGATACATCACCTACTTCGAAGTCACCACCGACCATCTGCCTTATGATGATGCCATCCTCACACGATTATTCATTGGGGCGTTAGAAGGAGTCGCCTTCAACTGGTACCGCAACCTGCCTGACAACTGCATCCACTCTTTCGTCGGCTTCAAACGCCTATTCCTAGAAAGGTTCTACGAAGTAGGACAAGACGTCACAATGTCCACCCTCATGGACGTTGTTCAGGGAGAGAAAGAACTCACGAGAAACTATATTGAGCGGTTTCGCCAAACCGCAATGAAGCTGCCTTCCGGCAATCCTGACTCCTCCCTAATTGAAATTTGCCAAAAGAGGTTGCTTCCTGCGATCAGCCTCTGGATGGGCGAAAGCCAGTTTAGGGATTGGAAATCGTTCATCATCAGCGCCACTAGTGTCGAAGAACGATTGAAGAAGGCTCGCCAACTGGGAATACACATCTCGGAGGGAGAGAACAAGGGCAAGCGTCTGAACACCAACAACGACATTGGGAGTAACCCCTCCAACAATCGGGATAACAGGGGCAAGCAGGCTATGGTGGCCGACACAGCCCAAAAGCCTGAGTCGAAACCGGCCGACAAGCAGTGGCCACAAATAGACTACTCTTTCGAAGACAGTCACGTCAAGCCCATCCTGGACATGCTCATACAAGGGGGCCGGATTCAGCTCCCTCCTCCAAGGCGTGAACCTCGTCCTGCAGAAATGGAAAGTCCCAAATACTGCCATTTCCATCGCTATCTCCACCATGCCACACATGACTGCTTCCAGCTGAAGCGGTACATTCAACACCTCATCGATTCTAATGATCTAGCCATTGACTTTGAGGATGTGACGGTAGTAGCCAACATGGTGTTAGTACAATTCGATAACTTCCTACCGACAGAAGCACAAGACGGAGTAGTGCCCATTCCCAGAGCAAAAATGGAGGTCACTAATCTTCCACCTCCACGAGACCAGGCAGTCGGTCTTGTACCTCTTACAACACCACGGGGAGAGATCATATGGGTCCATCCGGACTTGGTTTCAGAGGTAACCCAACCTACGCCATTCTCTGCTGTCAAAAGGAAGAGTGAGAAAATCAGATCAAGCCGCGCGATTTCTGTGGAAGTCGAAGAGGCTACTACGGTAGTCACTCGATCTGGGGTACAAACGCAGCCTCCACCAGGCAACTCAGCAGATGATCATCAGCCTGCCACCGCTGATACTCCAGGACCTGTCCAACCTTCGACGACCGACAAGCCTAGGCCGAAGGAGACTCGCTTCGACAAACCACTCCGAAGGGAAGCACCCAGGGGCTGGAAAAGCCCTACAACTTTGACATCTTGGCGCAACTGGCTAACATACCAGCCAAGTTGTCGCTATACGAACTCCTGAGGCTCTCCAAGGACGTTTGTATTGTCCTGAGCGAAGCACTCCAAAATGCCGATGTCTATTTGGCTCAATCCAACCTCACCGGGGAAGATTCATCTTTGGATATCTAAGACAGTGCCTGCACTGGTGCAATACCAAACATCGTTTTCACTCTGCAAGACATGCTTATCAAGACCAACCTCCATGATCGCCCTCTGTATTATACGGGATACATTGGCGATATCAAGGTAGACCAGATGCATATTGATCCCGGCTCCTCCATAAGCATCATTCCGAGGAGTCTGCTACATCATCTGCGTATCCCGATGCACCGTCTGACCCCAACCAGTACTGCCATCAGTGGCTTCAATTCGGGCAGGAGCTACCCTATCGGAAAGATTCGTCTGAAATGCTAGATAGGCGATCTTCAGTCGGAGGTGACTTGCTACGTCATAGATGCTGATACATCCAACAACATCCTCCTGGGGCGTCCTTGGATACATGACTACATGATAGTGCCTTCTACACTACACCAGTGTTTCAAGTATGTCGACAAGCACGGCTTTGTGAAAACAGAATTTGCTGATATCGATCCCTTTAAAGGAGTTGAGTCTTATTACTCCGACTCATGCTTATATGAGAAGTCGAAAAGGCACTTGGTCGAAGAAGACATTCAGACTCCAACCGAAGCGACAACAGGATCAGAAGAACCTCTGACGATCCACCTTCAAGCTCGGAAACCCGGCAGGACTGCGCCGCTTATAGCTACTCTGCGTAGGGATGCAATCAGCCTCTCGGCACAAGAAGGACAAATGGTAATCCGGCTACCGAGGTCTGGCCAAGCGCCGAGACCCACAATAGAGCCACTAACAATCAGGTTACCAAGGGCCAACCATCGACAATCAGAGATGCTTCATTCCTCCGATAAGCCGATGACAATTCGTCTCCCTAATGTAAATCGACGACCAAGCATTCAGCCGGGGGTAGCAAGTACTCCATCAACTCCCGTCTTGCACCAAACATTCAGCCAGGAGCAACAAGTGCTCCCACAACTCCCCGCAGTCTGTCGGGGGTAGCGAGTGCACCCACGACCCCTTGGTCGGTTCCATCAATGGAACCCTTGACAATCAAGCTGCCCAGGTCGTCATCCCAGTCTTCATTCGTCTTGGGAGTTGCAGAAGAAGAACCTGAGTTAGCCAAGTATGTGACTTCTTACACTGATGTCCCATCCGCAGATGATGTAATTCCTCCAGAAAAGATACCCTACTTTATCAATAAAGGGATAGCTTTGAATTACCTCGAGCTGAATAAGCTCTGTACATTGTATGCTAAAGAACACGGTATAGGCACTCACTTGCACACACAAGTGACGAACGTCTATAGCATAAACCAACTGTCACGACCCGATCCCAAATAATTGGGTCGAACCGGATCATGCCCAGCCTGTACCGTTGTTGATACGGCGGCAGTAAGCTGTTCCATTAGCAGATATCCACAACAACATCTATATTTGTCACAACTCAATAATTCGAAAATTTAAAACTTTATTAAACTTTTACAATGAAATGAAAGATACAACTTAAACCATTTTCTACATACATCAAGAAGAAAAGAAAACTCTAGGTACACAGCTCATCAGTCTCGAAATCCTCTTCTTCTAGTTGGGACCTCGGGAAATATCGTGGAACCAAGCCTCATCAGTGATACCTAAAATGTTGGGTCTCCAGTCAGGAGGGAGCAAAGTACAATTCATGTTAATTTTAAACAGTTAAAATAAATAATAGAATCATGCAGTTTTAAACAGTTTAAAGAGAGAACAGTTTTCAGCGGTAAAACAGAGTGATTTGAACAGGCAATGAATTATGACCGACTTGGGTTGAGCAGTAGTATCATAGCGATACGATATGGCTTATCCCCGTGTATAAGAGGGGTAAGCTAATACAGTTCTAAGTTACAGTGGGCTTTGGTCATAATCATTACTCTATTCCCCCAGTCCCCAATCAGTACAGTACTCTCCGAAAGAGTTTCGTGTTTGCATCGTGGTTTAAACATGCAGTAAAACGATTATAAAGATAACTGTAAAACTAACACAAACTATACTTGCCTCAATTGGAAATGACTGGAGAGGTAGACGACTTCAAGACGGGAAGTTAGAGTCGTCCTCGAATTCCTACATTCGAGAGATAGACTCAGCTTTCAGGTTAACCAACTTAGCTATGCTAGTTGTAATCTCTATTTGCATCCTAGTCCAATTTTTAGTTATTTAATTACTAAACACAGAAAAGCGCGTTTATTAAGTGCGTTGATTTAATACGAGGGAACATATCATTTTAATTTTTAATTTAGGAAAAACAACGTCGCTGCCAGGTTATTTATGAAAACTTGGTAATTTCTTATAAATATAAATATAAAACTAGTTTTTCTTATTTAATGAGAAATACGTGAATTTTTAACTATTATTAAACTTTGTCAATTTTAGGATGAGAAAATAATAATTAATTTTTATACAAAGAATACCTTTTTAACCATTTTAATCGTTAAACAGTAAAGACACGAAAAACCAGAAAACAACAGGAAAACCTAAGCTATTACAGTCACAGACCAGCCAGCTGGGCTTATGCCAATTACAATTTATTTACATAAATTGAAATAAGAATAAACTGCCGTTAGTCCTGACTGAAAATATTAAATAAATGTAAACAAAATAAATATTAAAATAATGATAAATCATAAGTCTCAGATAATAGTTCGATCCTCATTTTTGGCTAATTGCCTCAACGTCCGGGCGGGGCCGGTATCGTTTGCACTTAGCCGGGTCCATTGACCGATACGGTCGTCGCCCAAAAATAAAATATCGAATAAATTACAAAAATCATTTTAAATTTATTTTTAAATTAATTCAGGATTTACGAAAAAATCGGGCAGCATCTCCTCTGTTTTTGGTCAACCCAAAAACTGGAAAATTGGCGCCGATAATTTCCGCAAGTCCCAAACTAGGGAAAAACCCACATTTTATATATATAAAACATCCACAGCCATTTCACAGAATAATCGGGACGACCCGAAATAGTTTCGGAAGTCCGATTCCAATTTCCACAAATCACAGAACGTTTCCGGAAATTTTCAGAAACTAAAACATACCAAAAATCATTCCCAAAATATTTCGGGAATCCAAAACAATTCACGGGACCTTTCCGAAAGTCCCGGAAAAATACGACGTCGCTAATACCGAATTTCCAAAGGGAACCGGGGACCATTACATCATCGACAAATAATAATAAAATAGCGGGACAGGAGGTTAGGTGGATGGAGGGTTTTGGTGAGAGTCTCTCCAGAGAGGAGTTTGAGTATTTGAGGAGAGTGTACGAAAGAGAGAGAATGAGATGAGAGTTAGTTTCCTGTCTTCTGTGAAGAGGAGTAAAGGAGGGGGAGAATAAAAAAGGGGAAGTGGGTTTGCGTGTGTAAAAGAGAGGAAAGTGGGGAGAGAGAATAAGAAATGGGAGAAGGAGTCATCCCACGAAATGCTGGTCCTACGAGACCAGCCAAAATTAATTTTTTATATTATATATATATATATATATTAATTCTTTTTAATATTTAACCAAGTCAAAACTAAATTTTAAATAGAGGGAAAAGATTGGGTTAGGCTCAGGCCTGGGTCTGGGCTCGGACTCGGGTCCGAAATCAAAGATCCTTGTTATTATTATTTTTTCAAAATCTTTTGCTCTCACAAATATTTAATAATAATAATAATAATAGTAATAATAATTAAAATACGAATAACACTACTAAAACATTAATATTAATAATAATAATTTTTTTAGAAATGCTAATAATAATAATACTAAAACAATACAGAATAATGGGTTTCACACCAACTCACTCCGAAGGAAGATGCATGCTTCATAGTTGAGGGAGGCGATCACCCAATCATCTTCGGTCGAAGGAATCAAGCACTACCTATCAGCACAGAAGAGGATGATCTCGAGCCTTACGCCGGGAGACTACCTTTGTACTTGTATAGTCCCCAGTCCAAGTACCTCATGCAAATACAAGGATATGATCTAGAGACCACGCCAGGTCTGAACTACGGTTCTGGACGACGATCGCCCGTATTACCGGTCCTGATCGCGAAATCACGAGACTTCTACAATAAAACCAGACGTGGGCTAGGCTATCTAACCCCTACAACAACCCCGGAGAGCTCAGATGAGGAGTGTGATTGGCATTCACATTCAACTGGATCGCCAACCTCCGATTCGAACGTCAGTATCGGAGACATCTTCAGACAAGCTTTGTCCGTCAACATGGCGTTCGCCGATGCCTATGAGGAGGACGAAGACATCCCCAAACTTCTTGAGCTTGAACCATGGGCACAACAGCTAGATGAACAATGGGAGAAGCATTTCGAGCAAAGAGAACCTCCCACTGAAGATGAGGTCATACAAGTTAATCTTGGTGATGAAGCCTCCCCAAAACCAATCTTCGTCAGCCAGAGTCTGATAGATGAAGAACGAGAGTCGTTGCTCCAACTCGTCAAAGAATACATCGATGTGTTCGCCTGGAGCTATGAAGATATGCCAGGACTAGACCCCGAGATCGCGCTCCACAAACTCAATATTCGGCCGGACGCAAAACCTGTCAAGCAATAGCAAAGACGCTTCCGTCCCGATGTTATGAACGCTATCGAAGCCGAGGTCAAAAAACTGATAGCAAGTGGCTTCATTCGTGAGGAGCAGCATCCAGACTGGGTTGCCAACATAGTACCTGTCCTCAAGAAGAACGGGAAGATTCGAATCTGCATCGACTTCCGCAATTTGAACGAAGCATGTTCTAAAGATGTCCCCCCTCCCTATCACGGATATCATGATCGACAACACCTGCGGCTTCGAACGCATGTAATTCATGGACGGTTTCTCGGGTTACAACCAGATCAAGATGTTCCCTGAAGACGAAAAGCACACGTCATTTCGAACACCGATCGGCATATACTGCTACACCGTTATGCCCTTCGGTTTAAGGAATGCTGGCGCCACCTATCAGAGAGCTATGAGCGTCATCTTCAGGGAGCACTTGCGCAAGACAGTAGAATGCTACGTCGACGACATTGTCGTTAAGAGCCGTTCCAAAGAAGATCATCTGCAAGACCTCAGGATACTATTCGACCTAATGAGAGCACACAATCTGAAGATGAATCCTACGAAATTATTCCTGGGTGTCTCCAGCGGGAAGTTTCTAGGCTTCGTCATTACTTCTCAGGGCATCCATATCGACCCTGAGAAAACAAAGGCAATCATGGAGATGGGTCCCCCGAGAAATCTCCGTGAACTCCAAGGCCTCCAAGGCAGGCTAGCTTACATCAGAAGATTCATCTCTAACCTCTCCGGATGATGTCAACCATTCACCCATCTCATGAGAAAGGGAGTCTCCTTCGTATGGGATGAAGAATGCCAGCGCGCCTTCGACAGCGGTAAAGAATATTTGTCGAATCCTCCAGTCCTGGTGGCTCCTGTTGCCGGAAAGCCATTTCTGCTCTATGTACGAGCCATAGAATATTCTCTTGGTGCTCTACTGGCACAGAACAACGATGCAGGCCATGAGCAAGCTATATACTACCTCAGTCGAAAGATGATTGGGCCAGAGTATCGATACACGGTCGTAGAGAAGGAATGCCTTGCTCTCGTGTTCGCCATCCAAAAGACACGACACTACGTCACAGGACAAACCATCCACGTGATATCGTGAATCAATCCCCTCAGGGTCCTCATGACCAAACCTGGGACACTCAGCTCCCGCCTTGCTACCTGGGCGATACTACTATCACCATACCACAGGATCTTCGTCTCGCAAAAGGCCGTTAAAGGCCAGGCTCTGGCAGACTTTCTAGCAGCCCATCCAGGCTCGGAGACAACTAGAGTATACAAAGAAATATCAGATGAGGTTGCCAGCTTAAATGCAGTTTCCCATAATGCCATCTGGCGAATGTTCTTCGATGGAGCTTCGAGAACTGGACCCAAAGGCAATATCGTCGCTGGAGTTGGAGTGGTGTTGATTTCTCCCTCCGGCCTGGTGATCAATCGAGCCTATTCACTCACAGAGCCCTATTCAAACAATGTGGCCGAGTACAACGCCTTGGTCATTGGCCTCTGGCTTGCAAAAGAGCTGGGGGTAGAGTATCTCGAAGCATACGACGATTTGCAGTTAATCGTCAATCAGATTCGGGGGTCGTATGAGGTTCGCCACGAAGACATGATCCCGTACCATCAAATAGCAATCGACATCATCTCGTCTTTGGGAGGATTCTTCATAGAACATGTTCCCAGACTTCAGAACATTGAGGCTGATGCCCTAGCTGGTTTGGCCGCTTCCCTAGCTGTACCAAATTACGCTCAGCATCAGGTTGACGTAATAGGCCGTGAATTGGTCTATCCTAAAGAGAACGTTCGGTACGTCAAAAGTTACTCCGCCCTTTTAGTCGACGAAGCGCCAGACTGGAGACAACCATTCATCGACTTTGCAGTATACGACATTCTGCCAGAGAATCCGAAGGAAGCTACTTCCATCAGAAGACGGTCTCTCAGATTCTTCTACGATACAGAGACGAAAATGCTGTATCGACGATCATATGACGGTTTATTGCTTCGGTGTCTGTCGAATACAGAAGCCAAGGAAGCCGTACGCGAAGCCCACGACGGTGTTTGCGGGGCCCATCAGCCTGGCCCGAAGCTGCAGGACTGCCTTCGCCGAATGGGCTATTACTGGCCCACGGTGGTTGTAGATGCAACAGATTACACACAAAAATGCAAAGCCTGTCAAGTCCACGCCGACTTCATCCACCAGCCATCTGAGTTCCTACATCCGACTGTAACCTCCTGGCCATTCGAAGCATGGGGCATGGACATCATCGGTCCAATCACCCCGCCATCGTCCAAAGGACACCGATTCATACTCGCAATCACTGATTACTTCTCCAAATGGGCGGAAGCCGTCCCACTGGTAGAGGTGAAGACTTCAAACGGGATCAGCTTCGTCAAGCATCATGTCATCTACCGCTTTGGACTGCCCCGGAGGATCATTCACGACAACGGGCCGCAGTTCGCAAGCCATGTATTCTATCGATTCTGCGACAAGCACCGAATTCAGAACATTGCTTCGACACCCTACAACCCAGCAGCAAACGGGTTGGCAGAAGCATTCAACAAAACCATAATCAAACTACTCAAGAAATTCGTGTCTTCAAACAAACGTGACTGGAATGAGAAGCTCGGTGAATGTCTATGGACGTACCGCACCACTGTCCGAACAGCCACCAAAAATACACTATTTTCCCTGGTATATGGGAGCGAGACAGTCCTCCCATTAGAAACTCAGATCCCCTCACTCCGCGTCGCTCTCACACATCAGTTGACGACGGACGAAAATCATCACCGTCGATTACAAGAACTGGAGGCCCTAGACGAGAAACGCCTGTTAGCTCAACAGCGAATCGAGCTATATCAGGCCAGAATCTCTGGAGCTTTCAACAAGAAGGTCAAAATCAGAACATTCCAAGTAGGCGATCTCGTCCTGGCAGTTCGGAGGCCAATGGTTACGTCACACAAAACCATCGGTAAATTCTAGCCAAAATGGGAAGGCCCGTTCATCAATGAGGCTGTATTCTCCAATGGTGCCTACCGCCTCGCAAAACAAAATGGAGACTTGCTCATGTTGTCCATCAACGGCAAGTTCCTGAAGAAATATTATGTCTGAAACAACATCCTCAAAACATCTCAGAGTGTAGAGTTATGTACCTTCCCGTACCACTGAACTTACATTCTGACTCCATATATCGCCAAATTGTCGAGTTATGTATCCTCCGATACCGCTGAACTCATACTAACTTCCGAATATCCTTGATTGTAGAGTCATGTACCCTCTGGTACCACTGAACCCACAGTCCGTCTCGAGATCTGTCACGATCCGCACCCGCTTATCGGATATGAAACGTGTCCAAGCCCAGCTACGCATCGAGCGGACTCCAGCCCGACTCGAATACGTAAATGCTCTCACGGCTAGGGTAAACTGCCAAATCATGGCAAACAAATCTATATCTCAATCCACAATAAGAACATGAAACATGAATGAACACTATGGGTCGTTGTCTGCAGCCCACTAGCATATATGTCCGATAAGACTCTAAAAGAAATAACAAGAGTCTACAACTGAAAAAAGAAGCAGGATATCTCATGATAAGGAATGAAAAGCACGAGCGGATAATAAACTCAATAACAATACCTGAATCCCGTAATGTATCATCACGTCTGCCCTCCAGAACTACTAGCTAACTCCATGCAACCGCTAAACCTGAAGAGATCATCAGGTCCTCAGAGGACATAGCAAGATACATAATATACATGCCTATCTAGCAGTTTTATCATGCGCAAGGAAATAAACAAGAAAGAACAAGGACAAGACAAATGACTACGAAAACAAACACGAACACGAATACGAACACTAGAACAACTACGTATAAATGAACTGCCGGATAAACGAAACACGAGATCAATGGAAGAAATCAAACCCTCGTCTCGAGTGTGGACTCTCTGGTTTAAACTAAGCGCTAACCCTCGTCCCGAGTGTGGACTCTTTGGCTAGCTCACGTCAAGACACCCTCGTCCCGTGTGTGGACTCTCTGGTGTAATTTGTCAACCCTCGTCCCGAGTGTGGACTCTCTGGTGCCAATTGATCACGACAAACACCCTCATCCTGTGTGTGGACTCTCTGGTGCACCAAACAACCCTCGTCCCGAGTGTGGACTCTCTGGTTGTGTACAACGATAATCAAGGCTATGGCAGTTCATTACACGCACTCCTCTATGACATGACTCAAGCAAGGTACTGACGAGAAACTCCAAATGTGAAACACAAGGCCAAAACATGAACATTGCTATAAACAATAAAACAACTCCACAGAAAACAGCACGAAAAGCATATGTCCATAAATGATCCAAGACAGTAAATTGAAAGGAAATGCATGTAAGTAAAACTGTAGAGGAAGGCAAGGTATACTTGCCTGTGGTCCTGCGCTGCTGGCACGGGTCAACTACTGAGTCAAAATCTAATAAACCTGTTTTATAAGTTTTTTATGTCAAAACATAAATTGGAATCGAGAAAACCTATCCAATAAACTTGTTTTATAAGTTTTCTATGTCAAAACATAAGTTGGAACTCATACCAACTTCCGAATATCCTTGATTGTAGAGTCATGTACCCTATGGTACCACTGAACCCACAGTCTGTCTCGAGATCTCTCCAATTGTAGAGTCATATACCCGCTAGTACCGCTGAACTCATACCCCAAACATCTTTAATCATCGAGTCATGTACCCGCTGGTACCGCTGAACTCATATCCACAAAATTTCATATTGCCGAGTTATGTACCCGCTGGTACCACTGAACTCATTTCTACAAAATCTCATATTACCGAGTTATGTACCCGCAGGTACCGCTGAACTCACCTGATTTACTACCCGCATTCTCAATGCACAAAAAGGGTAACAGATCCACAAATTTCCTATACAACCATGTCGATGTTACCTCTGAGTTGTTCCACCTCCACCAAAAACAAACCGCCCCCTCATAGAACTTCTACGTCCTCCTACCTCTGAGTCGTTCTATACATCCTTCATTGAGCCCACTCTTGCCAAGTCCCCGTGACCTCTGAGTGAGAAGGCTCTGTCGAAGAAACCATTCATGCTTGCCATGTCCTTACACCTCTGAGTAAGTATGATGGTTACCTCCCCGATCTATTATCCGTAACCACGACTGGAGTACGCCAAGGATAGTAGATCCAGAAATATCTTTCATTGAGCCCACTCTTGCCATGCCCCCGTGACCTCTGAGTGAGAAGGCTCCGTCGAAGAAACCATTCATGCTTGCCATGTCCTTACACCTCTGAGTAAGTATGATGGTTATCCCTCAACTTATTATCCGGAGTACGCCAAGGATAATAGGTCCACAAATATCCCCCGTTGAATCTACTCCTACCATGTCCTCACTACCTCTGAGTAGGAAGATTCCACGGTATAAAAATCCCCATACTTGCCATGTCCTCACTACCTCTGAGCAAGTATGATGATCCTCTCTCGACTTATTATCTGTACCCACGATCTGAGTACGCCCAAAGGTAATAGGCCCACAAATGTCTTCCGATGACCACAAATGTCCTCAGTCGACCACAAATGCTGTTCTGGGTCTCCAGTACATGCCACTCTCTTCCTTACCATGCCCGAGAGCCCAGTTGCTCCAGGGTATTCTATTAAATACCAAGAACTTCTTTAGCTGTCTTATCGCGAAGTTGTTCTAGGTATTCCCCTCCTAAACTTGTTACTCGTACCTAAAACCAAGGTATGCCCAGAGTAACAGGTCCACAAATAATTCCCCAGCAGATCCAATTCCACAAACACCACAGGTACAAGAAAGAGAAGATGAATTGAAATATGTTCATTTATTCAAAATTTGAAGTGCTACATCGCTCGGGATCATATCCCTATACAAAATGGAAAGAAAAAAAGGAAAACAACAAAAGAAAACAAAAAAATTGATCACTGCTCCGGAGCACACAACACCGTGAGTCGGTCTTTCAGCAAAGCAACCGACCGCTCAAACCTCTGTTTGGCACGACGTTCCGCCTCTTGGGTCAGCACCGCCGCATCCTCCAGATGAGCATGAGCCTGCCAGTTGTCCTCGAATTTCTTGAAAGCCCGCTCCAGGCTAGAAGAAGATCGGAAAACCCTATCGGTCTCTCGAACGATTGACTCCTGTTCTGCACGAGCAGCCTCCAGCTCCGACTCTAGGAAGGCTAACTCCCTTTGAAGCGCAAGAATTCGCTCCTTCGTGTTAGCTATGCCACGGGAAGCACTATCCTCCCGAGCTCTACAAACTTGGCTTCGACGACACAGTCCGTCATACGAGGCAGAAAGTTTGTCGAGGTCCCCCTTCACAACTGGTCTGACAATATCCCGAGCCAACTTTATCCTCTCCCGAGCGGCAATAAGCAAGCCCCGCTCCTGTTCAATCGTAGCAGGCAAGTCAGCCTGTCGTAACGCCAACAACTGGGTCACGAGCCGATCAGCCTCTGCCAACTTGGGCTCCAGGAGCGCAGCCAGCCCTAGCCCGCCATGAAGAGCCTTCAAAGTTTCGATCTGGCCACGAGCACACCGCAGGGACAGAGAAAAAGAGATCCTCCGTTCTACGGCAGCATCTACGCCCCTCTTCAAGTGGCGATAGAAGCTGTCAACCACATCTTGCGACGCCTCGTCCAGAGCCTCCGTAGAAGCCGACGTCAGTGAGAGTGTGGCTGGCAACACCGAAGAAGATACAACATAATCTGCTGCCCCTGCCACAAGGGAAACAAACTCTGTGCGGAAGGACGCATGAACAGCGGCCAACTCCTCTTCAGCAGCCCGCAGAACTTGTATGCTTGGCAGAGCCGAGAGGTCAATCTCCAGAGCCATATAAGCCGTAGAGGATGAGGCGGAGACCATCGCTCCTGCACTGAGCTCCGCTTCCATCTGTCCGGGGCTGGGGTGAGGCCCCTCAACATGAGCCGGTGGAGTACGCTCATTTCTCCCAGATCGCGGCTGGCCAAGCCTTCCCCAAGAACACCCGTCGCGGAAAGTGAAGGGTCAGGACCTGTATGGCCAAGACAACCATGAATTGACTTGACCCGAAGGATATGATGATAGAGAAAATAAGCCCCCCTCGCTAGTCTAGATTTGGCCTATCTTATCGACAGAAGATTGCGAAGGTTGAGGTTCGTCCACAACCACCGTAGCCTCTTCGCCAGTAGCCTTCGAGTCAAATGCAATAGGCTCTTCCGCCCCAGCACCCCCGGGAGGGGATGCGACGGGAGCGACATTGCCTTGCTGAAATTCGACGACCTCGAAAATAGGCCCAAGAGACCTCTCGTCACCTCGGGCCGAGGCCTCGGCAACTTGGAAGCCCCCAACCACCACTGAGAGAACCCCCGCGGAAAGGGCCGCAGCACACACGCCACTAATCAGGGCGGCAAGATCAACTTCAGGGACAGCAGACGGTTTATGAGAGCCCGGTTCATCAGACACCTACAAAAAAATGATTAGATCATATCCCGAAAGAAAAGAGGTGCACAACAAGGAGATGACTACAATTCAATCTTACCTCTTGAACGGCGTCTTCACCCCTCTCCTTAATAAGCAGCTTACGACGCCTGACTGCAGCTTTTTTTATTGAAAAGGCCACGCTGTCGTCAGTAGACTCACGCCTGCTTCGCTTACGCGAAGGACCAGGCACGACAGGGGGCTCCTCTACTCTCACCACTTCTAGTACAGGTGGCAACGGATCCACCACCTCATCTAATGCAATGGGCGGTTGATCCATCATCGTCTTATCTGTCATGATAAGCGGCTGATCCGCTGCTGCTTTGTCTTCAGAAGGAAGAGAGTCCTCGTCGTCCCGCTCATCATCTTCCTCGACTGTGTCGGAAGATGTAGAGTCAGGCACGGGGACCCAATTTGCCCCTTTTCTTTTCGCTTTCGACGCCCTGGCCCTCTCCGCTAAACGAGTACCTACAATAAAGCTGGTCCTCATATCAAAATCAATGGGAGGTTGGCTCGCCGTAACGTGGTATAGAGCCGCCATGTGCAAGATTTCCCCTGGTATGTTTGCTGCAGGAACTGAGAAACTGGTACGAGTATGACAAGTGTCATAGTAGCTCCATGTCCTAACACCATCAAGGATGCTACCCTCAAAGCCCAAGCAAGAACTAGGACGTCCAAGGAATAGCTGACCATACCGAATTGACGGGCGAACCTACTGGGCAGATAAGGTTCCAAGTATACAGTGTTGCGGTTGAGATAAACTAAATGCGCTAGGCGAATGTTACACAACCAAAAGCGCATCTTCTCAGGTAAGAAGTGAGGAGGTCCGTCGCCGTCAATATGGACACTCCTCACTTCCTCGTCGGTGAAATCGAGAACGGATACGAAAAGATTATATCCATCCACTCTCGTCAGCATCCTCCGACATGCCGGCATGGTACTGTGTTCCCAAGGCTGATGGCGACATTTGAAAAGAAAAGCGTCATCGTCTACGCCATCTCCCGTCCCAGGCCTCATCAAGGACCGATAATGCAACAACAGCCATCCCATCAAGTAGTGATAAGGCAGCTCTATACGTTTAAAGTTCATTACAACGTCACGAGCGATGACCTTAGATGAGAAGGCGCGGAGACCATGGTGTATGCTGCACACCATAGCGGAAAGAAGAGCCAACCTGACCTCGAAGGCCAGCTTCACGGCGGGAAGAATAAAATGACGGCTGATTCTCTCAATGGAGCCGGCCCCTCCTGAGACCACATAGTTGCGTAGCCACACCATCAAGAACCATGCTAAGAGTGCTTTCTCTGACAGCCGCCAAGTACCATAATGGAAATAGCTGAAGGAGTCAATCTGGCTCCCAAAGGTGTCACCCTTGGACTTTCATCTCTTGGCAGCCGACACCAAGTCTTCTACTTCCCTAGGAGTTTGACGATTTTGGGAGGTAACTCCGCCGTCAGCCACACCATCCAGTTCTTTCCATGTTGACCGGTGCAAGAAGCCGTTGGTTACCCTCCGGGGACACTAACCTCTTACAGACCAGCTCTGGGAGACGGAAACTCCATGGCATAATTAGTTTGGTTATATAGTTGAGTATAATAGGTCACTGCAGCCGACTGAATATCCTCGGGAGCTGAAACTGTAGTACCTCATCCCTACATCGTGCCTCGTTTTTGTCCATGGGGTGCGTGAGAAAGGAACACCGTCGTTACCGATTCAGTCGAAACCGATAGATCGGAAATCGATTGAATCGGTTGAACGAGAACGATTGAATTAAGATCCTTTTCTCGTTATGGAAATGATTCTTCGGAATCAAGTCCCATATTCAGCGGGTTGCGCCTCAAGGATAGACTCAGCGGGTGAGTCGGGCGAGACCTTCCGTTGCTTTGCTTTTCATGCCATATTTGCTCTTTGACTTTGGTTTCTGAATGCGTTTTCGTGAATATTTTCGATGGTTTTCATGGCTTGCATTTTCGAACTTCACATTCGTATCGAACTCATTGAAAGGAACAGTGTTCTAATCAAGTTGCTTATGCGATTTCAGGTGATCGCGTAGGCGCTGTCTAGCGAAACCAACCAGTCTCTCGTCGCAAGCAAAAATCAAGGTGAGTGGCTAACCCTTCCCTTCTTGACCATTTTCTCTTCAAATAAATTGATAACATCATAACGAATAAAATGTCAGATGCAAAGGCACGGTCACACTGATTAATCTATAGAACTGTCATTGCGTTGCTATGCTTAATCATGATATAAAATTGCGTTAAACAAAAGACGGAGTCATTGGATAAATTGATGCAACGACAAGGCGGGACACGCTGAAAATGGTTAAGTCTAAAAAATGTAGACCATACTTGAGTAACTAAATTAATCTAGCACGATCATGGAAAACTTGTGGACAAGGTAAAAATTTTCTCGAACGGCACCCCGGGGCCACGGGATCGATTAGGCCTAGGAGGAAACACGATATAGCTGTGCTGGATAATAGCACGTGTTAGGCGGAAACTTTCAGTGGGGCTCGCTACTTGCGTTGGAAGGACCCCGACTAACAAAGCTATAAGTCCAGGATGGCTTGTGGTGTCAGTGACCAATCACACATGAACTTCCACACGTTATGCTAGTGATAACAATTGACAGGAAAGAACATGGTAAGTCTCACCTTGCACGGCACTCTATGCCCATGGGTAAGTTTTAGCGTAATTTATGTTATGCCTATCATATACTTGTCTGAAATTTATTAGGATTGTTAGAAAGATCACAAACTAAGTCATATAAACTCTTCAACCAGAACTTAATTTTCCATGCATCAGTACAAAGTGTAATGTACTGATTCTCGCTCTCCACACAGGTACCCCGAACTAAGAAGGGCGTGCCACTTAAGCTCAAGGCGATACAAGTACATTGAAGCCTCGTCCGTGTATTGAAGGCTTGTTTTGAATCTTTTTGAAGGCTCCACATACAGTCAAGAAGAAAAGATGGTTCGACTCCCCATGGTAGCAGGTCTTTTGAATGTTTTGCTTGTAAATAGGGATGTAATATATGGAACGACTATCTCATCAGTGTTAATTTAGTAACTGAGTTATGTTGTAGCCCGTGCAACAATGATTGTAATGGAGTCAATGTAAATGATGTTTATTATCAATGAAAATAAAAGTTTCTTCTATTTCAAATGTGTCATTCTATTTCTCTGCGTACTCTATTTTGATGTTATGTTTCGGATAACCTTATGACTATGCCTTGTGCGAATGCAACTTTTGTTCGCACGGTATTACGCCCGGGGGATGACTATCGTTTCTACAGAATTAGGGCGTGACAGAAACCACTTTACCGTCATGGTCAATTGTCTTGGAGATGGAATTCTTGTGATGCTGTGTACGTATGATATTATAGAAAAATTTGGAACATCTATCACCATCTTTTAGCCATGCTCATTTGGCCCGTTGTGCGAGTTGTATCTCCTTCTGGCACGCACGTTCATGGACCTCCTTCATGAAGGCGGTCTCTTGTGCGGCCAGCTCTAGGCTTGAGGAGAATTATTGAGGCGAGATTGAACCCCTTAGAGTGCCTCTTTCCGAACAACAAGAAGTCAAGAACTGAGTGCGGCCTCTCCTTATTCCGTCTTAAGTTCTGTTTTGACTGACTTGAGTCTCATGGCCAAGCAGAATTGGACATTCTCGGCCACTACCAAGCTCAAACCCTTAGCAACCGCTTCATCATACCTTGGCTGCTTCGGCCATGCCTTATTGAAGCGGAACGATCTAGTTCGGCCTTTTGGGGTTTCAGTAAGCTTGATAAGAATTACAGAATGATCACTAGTGGATGGCACCAATCCTTCTGCCGCTACTGATGGGAACGTGTCAGACCACTTTCTGTTGCCGAGGGCTCGATCATGTTGACACGCAATCAGATTATTGACCGATTTATTATTCCATGTCCACTGGTGCCCCGATCGGTCTAAACATTGAAGACCAGCTTGGCAAATACAGGTTTGAAAATCAGCAAGAATGCTTCTGGGATGCGTCGACCCCCTATTTTTTCGTGACCAAACAACATTGCATTGAAGTCCCTACTCAGTAGAAGTGGAAGTCGAAGTTGTGTCTCCGCTATCACACTAATATGAATGAGTTCCTGCCATAATGCCTCGCGTTTTCGTCTGTCATTATGTCCATAGACCGTCCCGAAAAGGAATTGGAAACCTCCTTTATTAGTAAACACCCCCGCTATAAGTTGTCCAGTATTATGAATAATATGTCCCGACAAGGACCTTTCATCCCATCTCAGCCAAATACGCGCCATGCCACATTGTTTCATATTGTGCACTTGGGACCAGAAGTTGGGAGACATTCTCGTCAGTTTTTTTTCTCCGGCCTGATTTTTGTTTCCAACAACGCAATAATAGAGCATTCCATTATCTAACTACTCATTTAATCTTTTTCCAACAAGCCAATGAGTTAGCTCCTCTAACATTCCATGTCGTAACTGACATTAATGACAATTTGAACAACCTTTCCGACTAACCAAGCTCACTACCAGGTCGCTAGTGAGCTCTGTCTGCAATCCATGCTCCTCATTCTCTGGATCTTGATTCATAACTATTTCTGTAACTACCTAGAATTCAGATTTCTACTTTTGAAAATTTTGAATTAATTTTTAAGTTAAAGAAACTTTTCCTTGATTTGAAATTCTATTTTTAGAAATCAATGATAATTTTTAAAGTTTATAAAATCATTTTTGGGATTATTTTTAAATTTCAAATATTATCATCATTAAATATATTATGAGCCTAATAGCTTTGGCTCTTAAATTGGTGAACTGAGTGTTTGAGTTTAGGATTAGTAGCTTTAAGTTTTGATTATAAACCTACTGCATTAGTTATTAGTTAATTAATATTTTGGTAGTAAGTCATTAATTTCTAGATTAGTTAACAACTATTTGTTAATTAGTTAGTTAGTCTAACAGAATTAGTTATTGATTTAAATCTAATGTCCATAGATCTGATAGTAATTACAGGAAATTCCAATAAAGGCTGACTTGGAGAGCAAACTACTATTATAGTATAAATATTTGGGGGGGGGGTGTTCCCCATTTATTATTATTACACAAATATTATGACACCATAGTACACTGTGCTCATCAGCACACTCTCTCACTCTCTGCTGCTCCGCCTACTGCCGACCGCCAATCGCTGCCGCGCTCCGCCGTCGGACTGCCGTGTCTCCTCCACAGAGCCGACCACCACTTCCACCACCAGAGCATCACTATCCCTATTGAAAACCACAACCCATGTTTCCAATCCCAGCTCCACCATGAATTTGTATCGTTCTGCAAAGAACATAGAATTATCAACGAGACGACGGCTCCGTACTCTCCTCAATCAAACGGAGTAGCAGAGAGGAAGAACAGAACATTGACAGAAATGATTAACTCAATGCTGTTGACTGCAAGTCTTCTAAAGTGCTACTGGGGAGAAGGTGCATTGACGGCCACTTTTATTCTAAATAGAGTGGCTCATGCAACTTTAGACATTACTCCTCATGAACTCTGGTTCAAAGTCAGACCTAACTTGAGTGTCATTCGAGTGTGGGGGTGTCTGACATATGTGAAGCTTCAAGATCTGAAGATTCAGAAGCTTGGGACAAGGACTACAAAGACGATCTTCTTGGGTTATGCCGAGAAGAGTGATGCTCGGAGATTTCTTGATATTGAGTCAAATCATATCATTGAATCTCACGACGCAAAATATTTTGAAGACAAATTTGCAAGGCACAAGAACATTGTGCTTGCGGATATTTCGGAGAACAATGAGGGTGCGCAGTGTAATGCCCCATCCCGCTCAGTCAATCGGAGGAATCGAAATGCCAACGACGTTCGGACTTGGCCTTGCAACGGCGACTCGAAGACATCGCTCAGGTGGGGTAGTTTCGGTGTACTTGCCTCATCTTAGCCTTCACATAGTAAATCGTATGTTTTCAACTTGCACAAGTAGGCTTGATAATAAAAGTGACGAATCCACATAGCTAAAGGGAATAATCCCGACGGGTCGGATCGAGTTAGAATATGGAAAGGTCCAACGGTTGGCTTAGAGTTGGTGCATGACGTGTTTTGAAAATGACACTCGATCCTTCGTCCCGTGGCTTGGGAGAAGGAAAGTTGGTTGAGTAGGCGAAGTTATGAATCGTAGCCTAAGTCATAGGCATCGCCCGCATGAATTCTTCACAAAGCATGCACGGTCCCATCGTCCAAGGCTTGGCATAGCCTTGGCTTGCCTATGAGTTAAGTTGTATCGTACGACTTGCGACATAAGTCTTGGCACCTCAAATAACTTGGTTGTTCAAAGTCGAATGTGTGCACGACACATTCCTACGACGCAAGGCTTGACGCAGCCTTTGCTCGTCAAGTTGTTGTAAAGTAAGTTATGCAAGTTATGTTAAGCTATCAGGAGTAGTAGCAGGCACTATCCTATGACTTCTACGGCTGGGTATAGCTGCGAAGTCCTACGGTCTCAAAGTTAGTCATATGGAGTATGAGTTGGACGATAGTGTCGCACGGATCACAAGTCGGGGTAAGACACGATGGCACGGACTTAGTGTTTTAAGGCACGTGCCACGGTTGAATCAGTCAGTTTAGAAAAGTGTTTCAAATAGTGTTCTTGAGTTGAATGAAATGATAGGGCAAGAAGAAAGAAGAATGCTCGCGACTAGGTCGTCGACGCAAAGAAAGAAGAATGCTCACGACTGGGTCGTCGAGGCAAGATCTCAAATGTGAGAAGTGTTGAACTTAGCCGTGAAAGAGATGGTAACATTAGAAATAGATTGACTGTGTGAGACATCAGTTCGAGTCGAGTCCTGCATGGTCATTGGACAACTTGTACAAGGTAAAATAAATCTGTTTCTCCAACGGCGGCCCATGGGAACCGTTGTGATGGAGACATTCGTAGCTGTGCTGGATGACCGTACGGGTTAGCGGGGACTTGCAGTGGAGTTAGCTACTCGCGCTGGCAATGAACGTTCGTCTAATCAAAAGCTCAAAAGGAGTCCATTATAGGGCTGGGCCTTTGTGGCGTGTTCATATAGATGTCGACAAAATGGCGACTATCCGTGCGTATGCCTTTGGAATTGAGTCGAGTCGAAGGTGTATACAAGTTAGAAGGTGCTTGGCGCCTAAGATGTGGCTTCAACATAAGCGACATGCTTGGCACAGGGGTGTGGCATCGAGTCGTAAGTCTTGGCATATAAGTTGCATTTGTTGGATCTGAGTTGTTTGGAGTTTAAGTCAGGAACCGCCGCAAGGCAAAGTCGGTCGACACAAGTTTAGAAGTCTTGATTGGGTCGGTTGGTGATAAAAATAGCAAGGACCGCGAAGCGGCGACATGGTTAAGTCGGATTGAGTGGCAAGGCACGAACTCCGTATGGACTTGTAGCACGGTCACACGGTAATGGAGTCTTATCGTGTAGTTGCGTCTCTGATTTGGGCCGTAAGGTAAACACGATTCGATAGGTTTGTGAGCACCCTGAATTTTGGGTTGATTTTTATTTTATTTTAATTTTTCTGATTTGATCTGGTTCCGATAAATATTTTATTCTATTTATTTATCTGTAAGTGTACTTTTTTATGCCTTTGATATTTGGAGTGTCAGGGATGTTCAACTCTGGAAATCTTCTTTATGAGTTTTGGAGTGGACAGGATTACCTTTATGATGGTATATAGTGTCCTATCCAAACTTGTTCCCTTGTGCTCTTTTTGCTTCGCTGAACTTCGGGTTGAATTAGACCATTGATTATTATTTATTTTTCCTACTCTTTCCCATGATCATTTTCAGGCGTTACAGTGACTTTTAATTTTGGAGCGCAAGACCAGTTATTTTCTTGAAACCAACTCCTCATTGATGATCTACTCGAGACGCTCGTCACCTATGTCCTTCGTGTTTCACTCAGACACGTCATTTTGTGCTCCATTTGATTCGCACAACTTTCCGACACGTGACCCGATTTTATTTCACTCCACGGCGTCACATTCATCTTCCAACTTGATTTGTGGGTCCCCTGTCGACCAAAACCTGTCAGCCCCAACTATAGACATGACCCACTTTGAGCCTACTATCCGTCCGTCACTTGTGTCCCATTTATTGGAATCCCCTTATACTACTTATTTACTCATGATCATCAACGTCTATTTTTTAATTCAATTATTGCTCAATGTCTGATTCTGACACAATCCGGCTCCACCGAGTCCAGTCCAGCTCCGTGTTGTCCTCCATCGGGGCACCCTTATTTTTTTGTGTCCAAAATAATATTTAATATCCTTCTACCTATTTCAATATTTATTAGAATTTCTATTTAATTGATCCCCTATTTGAAATTTCCTATTTTTCTTATGTTTAATTCTAGCCATTGATTCCTTATATTAATCAACACCATCCTTTTCCCTCCTTTCACACACAGCCACATTGTGGCCGGCCCTAATTAATTGTGAGGAAAGAATCTTTCTCTCTCTCTCTCTTATCCTCTCTTTCTCTCTCTCTTATCCTCTCTCTATTCTCTCTCTTCTTTTAATTTTTTTTCTACAACTCTATTCCTACACAACAACACACAGCAACATCACCACTCCACCCCGACCACCATTCCAGCCATCATCACCTCACCTCCCCCGACCTCCCCTGGCCGGCCTCCGCCGTGCCGTCGGCCGTCGGCCAACACCCCAGCTTTCTCCTCCTCCAACTCCTTCCTCCTCCTCCAATGCTCCACCCGACCACTCCAAAAGCACCCCGACCACCACCTAACCCGAGCCACCTCCTCCGCCAACACCACCACAACCGCCTTGCCCGCACAGTTGCGCGCCACCCCGCCGCCCTCGCCACCGCAGTGGCCGCGCCGCCCGCGCGTGCGTTGGACGACAGCAAGCACAATAGCAGCTGCGACCAGCCGGGCCACGCACGAGCTGTGGCAGCACTGCCGCGCCACCGCCGCCGGCGACGTGGTCGGCGTGGCCGACCCCCCGTTGGCTGGGCACACCCCCGGGGTAGGCCCCATGGCCGTCGTCCGTCTCCCCGACGTGTATCGGAGGCGATTCGTGCGTTTTGAACGACGTCCCGTCGTGACGCGCGCGGGATCGAGTTCGTTTTGACGCTCCGTCGCAGCGACTTCGCGCACATTTTCTCAGAAATTCGACCGTTGGATCGGCGATTTCTTTGCTCCGTCACAATCTCGATATATCCACCTTCATCCCTGTCAATTTTCGTCCGTTAATTTTATCGTTTGATACATCAAAACCGGCCACCAAGTTGACCGTTTAAATTGTATTAAATTTGGACAGTTTCGCGGGGCCAACTTCGTCAGCTTGTATCTCCTCCACCGCAGCTCTGTTTGGCGTGCTACCAGTTCCTGTGCAAAGCTGGTATAACCCTCTTGCTACCCCTCCAGTTTCGTTTCATTGTGAGCTTGTTTAATTGGTTGAATTCGACGCCAAAGTTGGTCGTCCGAATTCGTAATTTCCAACTTATAAAATTCCATTTTTGAACATGGGACTCCAGATTTCATTTCTGACACCACCATTAGACTCGTGGCATCGTTCTGGCATATTTTCATATAAAATTTGTTAGATTTGGAGAACGTGGGCCCGGGCACACATTTCGGTACAAAGCGGGTCCCACTTTCTAGATCAATGGGACTTTTTGACGCCGGCTCATCGGAATCCAATTCCGGATATACCGTTGAGTTCGTATCGTCATTATGGACTTGTTGACATATAATTTGCTAGTTTTTGTGGACGTTGGATCCGGCACGCATTTCGGTGCAAGTTGGATACCAAAATCTGGGTCAACGGGTCATTTTGAGATCGGCTCATCGGAATCCAATTCCGAAGATACCGTTGAGTTCGTATCATCATTCTGGACTAGTTGACAGGTAGTTTGCTGAGTTTTGAGAACTTTGGCTCCGGCACGCATTTTCGTGCAAACCGGAATTTTAAGTTCTGGTCAACGGACCAAAATGAGATCGGGTCAACGGAATCCAATTCTGGTGATACCGTTGGGTTCGTATCGTCATTCTGGTTGTATGGACATATAATTTGTTATATTTTATAGACTTATTTTCTTGCACATTTTTTGGTACAAAACGGCTCCGATACGGACACCGTTTTGATCCAAAATTACCTTTTTGCCCTTGTGTCCAAATTGGACCGATGGGTAGGCTATCCTAGCTAATTTGACCATTCTGGACACGTTGGCAATGTTTATTTTATCGTCCGACAATGTTTGTTGATAGTTTCTCCGAGTTTAACCTTTCTAATAATTAATTAATAATTAATTCTTATAATGTTCGTATTTCGGGATTAGTATAACGAAACTGAGCTCAGTCAATTCCAGTGATCTCACATCGCTGAAATTGACAAGATGGACACGTGGATCACCATAATAAGATTATCAACCTTACCATTGATATTCTTATCTCGATTTGCGTGTCGTAAGTTTCGACGTACAAATAACGAAGTACACTTTATATTTTCAATAATTAGACTAGACTACCCTGTTTGACCAAAGTTGACCAGTTGACCCAAAGTCAACTGTGAGTCAACGCTTGACTTAGTTTGACTAGATTATTGACCGGAGTTGACCTAGAGTTAATTTGACTTAGAAGAACCTAGGATAAGATAGATTGCTTGTAGAGATTTATTTATTACAACTTGAACACCTTGTAACCTGTGTTGCTTTAAATAGGACCCTGTGGCTTCAGTTGGACCCTCTATACTTATCAGCTCAGGACCGCAGGCGAGTACATTCACTGATAGTTTTCGTTATCTTGATATCTACTATATCCGATTCAGTCGTAGTGTTTTACTTGATTCTCGATACGACGGTTCACGGACTAGTATACGTCGGATCCTGTCATGAGATGTTATTCCTGGACTTTCTTGGTATATGGGTATGTGATATTTCTGTGTTTCATGTACTTGTATAGACATTGATTTGGGAGTGGGCTGGCCCCCTGCTCTCGAACCTTGTGTCATGACGTGCCATGTCCGGATCCGTAATACTATTCGGGGATGGAGGAATTATTAAGGGATATGTAATCAAAGCCTTCCTGTAACTATACATTGCTAGCGTCACCCTCACCTCACGTAGGGTGTTGCAGACACCACCTTTACCAGTTATCCAGGTTGGACGACATAATTCTCCGTTGAGTACACCGCGGATTGCCGGGCCAAGTGGATAACCTTCTCTTGCTTCCCTAGCCGATCACATATCGCCCTAATAGTTCAAATCATTTTTTTATAATTGTTGTCATATCATATATTTCCAGTTCACCTTTACTTACTGTACTTTCACCATGCTATGATTCATTTCTCATATGCTCTACCTGCCTTTTATACTGTACCATGATTTCGAGACTAAGTTCTGTTTGAAAGAAGGGTTACAACTCCGGTCCTTGTTTGGTTTAAGGGTTGTAACTCGGCTTTTAAATGGTTTCCAAGTCGTCGAACTCACCTGTTCTACCTGCTTTCATACTGTACCATGGTTATGGGACTAAGTTCTGTCGAAAAGAAGGGTTACAACCCCGGTCCTTGTTTGGTTTAAGGGTTGTAACTCGGCTTTCAAACGGTTCCCAAGTCGCCTATATTCTTTATCTTGTATCTCATTACTACTGTCTCTTATAGTATTTCTCAATTCATATGGAACTGCTGTTGGTGTTTGTACTTGCTTATTTTCCTGACAGGATACGTTGACAAATTTTACAGATAGTTTGGAGGTTGCCTGCTAGCCTAGAGGAGACACATTAGAGGTTGTTTAGTTAGCTATTCTCAGTTGTCTGGAGGTGTATTTATTTTATGTATAACTGTATCTGAGTTTTGAGATGTATTCTGAGTTTGTATCTTAGATACTTAGACTTCTATCTGTTGTATCTCCTTTCGATTTCATGTTTTATCTATCTTCATTTTTGCTCTACCTTAGATGTGATTGAGTTTACATTCTGCTATGTCACCCCCATTCGGGGAGTATAAACTGTTTAGTCTTATACTGTTAGATGCATTGAGACCTAGGACAGCGTTCTACCGTCGACACTGCGGCGTAGGCTGGGCGTTGTTACGTTCTCGTGCCCTAACTCTAGGGTGCGGGTCGTAACACGTTTTTAGTGGTGGCCCATGCAGGTCGAGACTAAAAGTGTAGTGGTATTCGAACTAGAGTACCACTACAGCCTGCAGTAGGATTAGGATATATTTTGAAGGTACTCAATCACAGTTAGGACCCTTGAGAGATTCCTGGGACGACCCTTGAGAATCTTATTTAACTTCGATTTGAAAACTCTTTTTCCTTGATTGATTTAGCTTTACTTTCTGCCATTGAATTTGATTTTGATGGATTATTATTGAATTTGAGTTTGTATTTATTGATTTTGAAGGATGATTATTGAATTTTAAATTTTGATGATAGCTGTTGCATCCGAGTTTGTATTTCATGGATTTTTGTTCATTTTTGGATTTTGATGTTCGTTGATAAATTTGAATTGATTTTTGAGTATTCATTGTTGATTTAAATTAATTTTGTCAAGATGAAATCATATGGGCTATGTCATCTAAGTTATGGAGTCTAGTCTTCTACAGCCATATTAGCCAGCATGGTGAGGACATATAGTTTGACTTGGATATATCTCTCGGGTGTGGGAATTTAAGGTTTTCGCAGCCAAGCTAGCGGCACCGTGAAAATATTAAATACCATGATTCTAGAGGTATGTACATAAGTCGGGGACTCTGTGATTATCGTAGCCTTGCTTACTAGTATGACGAGGATTTAGTGTACCATGATTTTGGACAGACGCATATGATTATCAGATTGTACCTTAAATGTTTTCGAAACATGTTTTCTCTACTTTTGTTTCTGTCCTTCAAAAAAAAAATTTAAAAAAATTAATTATTAATTGTTTTGTTTTGTTTGCTTCTCATTATTTAACTTAAGAGTAGGTTTGCCAGTTTTTATAAACCTTTGCGTAACTTCTTGCTATAAGTTTCTTCTTAATACAATGAATCGATCATTTTGCTAGACTTTATCTTGGATTTGATAATTTAGCTCTGGATTTCAAAATGGTTTTTCTTTAAATAGATAAGCAAAACAGATTTTATCGTTATTTCTTTCTTGCTATTATTTTTTTATTAAATAATAATAATAATAAAACTGTCTTGATTTCGTCAATCACCTGCTTGCAATTTTGATAGGAATCTAAATGTTAGTCTTAACGTAAAATTAATTTTTGGGACATGAGAATATATGAGTATATATATATATATATATATATATATATATATATATATATATATATATATATATATATATATAGTGGACACTTTGCCTCACACGTATGCATGCTACACTTGATTTCCCACCTGTCTAAATACACATTAATATGTTATTGATGTTTAAATTGTCAAACCTCAATATTTCTGGTTTTCTGTTTTTTTTCAGTTTAAATTCGTAATTTAAATATAAATTTCATGTTATTAGTTTTGTCTACATAACTGCACATGTATGATATCTACAGGGTTTTAATTTTAGAAGAATTGATGAAGTTATGTTAAATTTGTCAATCTGAGACTGTGTGCATGTTAACCCTTAATACGGATTTTTGGAACCCAATTTCTCATATACAATTTCATATGTATTCACGTACACACACGCCTACTATCTAACCATATGAACATGTCCCTATACACATAATGCTAGTTTTTTTTTCCTCTCTAACGCTCTTTATATATTGTGATTGGATTTCCATGCAATTGACTTTTATTCCTTAACTAGTGATTTTGATTTTTCCTTGAATAATACCTTTTTTAGATAATTGGTAGTTACTTTCATTTTTTTGATGAGTACCAGTTTTCATATAGGATGGTAGACTGCCTTACAGTTTTGATGGTTTGTTATCTCTGTAACCTTTTGTTTAGCACCCTGGATTGCTTGTGTTTGATACCCTATAACCATTTTGGTTAGCATGACTAGTATACCTAGATGAAACTTACTACCACCGTATGCCATGACCCTGTATGCCGTCCTTTTGATGGTATGATTTGTTTAAGTTCTGGGACTTTGATTGTGGGGGTTTGACCTAGAGGGAGTATGGACGTTTTAATTTCGAGGACAAAATTTTTATAAGGTGGGTAGGATGTGAGCACCCTGAATTTCGGGTTGATTTTTTTTTATTTTAATTTTTCTGATGTGATCTGGTTCCGATAAATATTTTATTCTATTTGTTTATCTGTAAGTGTACTTTTTCATGCCTTTGATATTTGGAGTGTCAGGGATGTTAAACTCTGGAAATCTTCTTCATGAGTTTTGGAGTGGACAGGATTACCTTCATGATGGTATATAGTGTCCCATCCAAACTTGTTCCCTTGTGCTCTTTTTGCTTCGCTGAACTTCGGGTCGAATTAGACCATTGATTATTATTTATTTTTCCCACTCTTTCCCTTGATCATTTTCAGGCGTTACAGTGACTTTTAATTTTGGAGCGCAAGACCAGTTATTTTCTTGAAACCAACTCCTCATTGATGATCCATTCGAGACGCTCGTCACCCATGTCCTTCGTGTTCCACTCAGACACGTCATTTTGTGCTCCATTTGATTCGCACAACTTTCCGACACGTGACCCGATTTTATTTCACTCCACGGCGTCACATTCATCTTCCAACTTGATTTGTGGGTCCCCTGTCGACCAAAACCTGTCAGCCCCAACTATGGACATGGCCCACTTTCAGCCTACTATCCGTCCGTCACTTGTGTCCCATTTATTGGAATCCCCTTGTACAACTTATTTACTCATGATCATCAACGTCTATTTTTTTAATTCAATTATTGCTCAATGTCTGATTCTGACACAATCCGGCTCCACCGAGTCCAGTCCAGCTCCGTGTTACCCTCCATCGGGGCACCCTTATTTTTCTGTGTCCAAAATAATATTTAATATCCTTCTACCTATTTCAATATTTATTGGAATTTCTATTTAATTGATCCCCTATTTGAAATTTCCTATTTTTCTTATGTTTAATTCTAGCCATTGATTCCTTATATTAATCCACACCATCCTTTTCCCTCCTTTCACACACAGCCACATTGTGGCCGGCCCTAATTAATTGTGAGGAAAGAATCTTTCTCTCTCTCTCTTATCCCTTCTTTCTCTCTCTCTTATCCTCTCTCTATTCTCTCTCTTCTTTTAATTTTTTTTCTACAACTCTATTCCTACACAACAACACACAGCAACATCACCACTCCACCCCGACCACCATTCCAGCCATCATCACCTCACCTCCCCCGACCTCCCTTGGCCGGCCTCCGCCGCGCCGTCGGCCGTCGGCCAACACCCCAGCTTTCTCCTCCTCCAACGCCTTCCTTCTCCTCCAATGCTCCAATCGACCACTCCAAAAACACCCCGACCACCAGCAAACCCGAGCCACCTTCTCCGCCAACACCACCACAACCGCCTTGCCCGCACAGTTGCGCGCCACCCTGTCACCCTCGCCACCGCAGTGGCCGCGCCGCCCCGCGCGTGCGGTGGACGACAGCAAGCACAGCAGCAGCTGCGACCAGCCGAGCCACGCGCGCGCTGTGGCAGTACTGCCGCGCCACCGCCGCGCCGCGGCCGGCTACGTGGTCGGCGTGGCCGACCCCCCGTTGGCCGGGCGCACCCCCGGGGTAGGCCCCATGGCCGTCGTCCGTCTCCCCGACGTGTATCGGAGGCGATTCGTGCGTTTTGAACGACGTCCCGTCGTGACGCACGCGGGATTGAGTTCGTTTTGACGCTCCATCGCAGCGACTTCGCACGCATTTTCTCGAAAATCCGACCGTTGGAACGGGGATTTCTTTGCTCCGTCACAATCTCGATATATCCACCTTCATCCCTGTCAATTTTCGTCCGTTAATTTTATCGTTTGATACATCAAAACCGGCCACCAAGTTGACTGTTTAAATTGTATTAAATTTGGACAATTTTGCGGGGCCAACTTCGTCAGCTTGTATCTCCTCCACCACAGCTCTGTTTGGCGTGCTACCTGTTCCTGTGCAAAGCTGGTATAACCCTCTTGCTACCCCTCCAGTTTCGTTTCATTGTGAGCTTGTTTGATTGGTTGAATTCGACGCCAAAGTTGGTCATCCGAATTCGTAATTTCCAACTTGTAAAATTCTATTTTTGAACACGGGACTCCAGATTTCATTTTTGACACCACCATTAGACTCGTGGCGTCGTTCTGGCATGTTTTCATATAAAATTTGTTAGATTTGGAGAACGTGGGCCCGGGCACGCATTTCGGTGCAAAACGGGTCCCACTTTCTGGGTCAACATGACTTTTTGACGCCGGCTCATCGGAATCCAATTCCGGATATACCGTTGAGTTCGTATCGTCATTCTGGACTCGTTGACATATAATTTGCTAGGTTTTGGTGGACGTTGGATCCGGCACGCATTTCGGTGCAAGTTGGATACCAATATCCGGGTCAACGGGTCATTTTGAGATCGGCTCATCGGAATCCAATTCCGGAGATACCGTTGAGTTCGTATCATCATTCTGGACTCGTTGACAGTTGCTGAGTTTTGAGAACTTTGGCTTCGGCACGCATTTTCGTGCAAACCGAAATTTTAAGTTCTAGTCAACGGACCAAAATGAGATCGGGTCAACGAAATCCAATTCTGGAGATACCGTTGGGTTCGTATCGTCATTCTTGTTGCGTGGACATATAATTTATTATATTTTATAGACTTATTTTCTTGTACATTTTTTGGTGCAAAATGGCTCCGACACGGACACCGTTTTGACCCGAAATTACCTTTTTGCCCTTGTATCCAAATTGAACCGATGGGTAGGCTATCCTAGCTAATTTGACCATTCTGGACACGTTGGCGATGTTTATTTCATCGTCCGACAATGTATATTAATAGTTTCTCTGAGTTTAACCTTTCTAATAATTAATTAATAATTAATTCTTATAATGTTCGTATTTCGGGATTAGTACAACGAAACTGAGCTCAGTCAATTCCAGTGATCTCACATCGCTGAAATTGACAAGATGGACACGTGGATCACCATAATAAGATTATCAACCTTACCATTGATATTCTTATCTCGATTTGCGTGTCGTAAGTTTCGACGTACAAATAACGAAGTACACTTTATATTTTCAATAATTAGACTAGACTGACCCTGTTTGACCAAAGTTGACCAGTTGACCCAAAGTCAACTGTGAGTCAACGCTTGACTTAGTTTGACTAGATTATTGACCGGAGTTGACCTAGAGTTAATTTGACTTAGAAGAACCTAGGATAAGATAGATTGCTTGTAGAGATTTATTTATTACAACTTGAACACCTTGTAACCTGTGTTGCTTTAAATAGGACTCTGTGGCTTCAGTTGGACCCTCTATACTTATCAGCTCAGGACCGCAGGCGAGTACATTTACTGATAGTTTTCATTGTTTTGATATCTACTATATCCGATTCAGTCGTAGTGTTTTACTTGATTCTCTACACGACGGTTCACGAACTAGTATACGTCGGATCCTGTCATGAGATGTTATTCCTGGACTTTCTTGGTATATGGATATGTGATATTTCTGTGTTTCATGTACTTGTATAGACATTGATTTGGGAGTGGACTGGCCCCCTGCTCTCGAACCTTGTGTCATGACGTGCCATGTCCGGATCCGTGATACTATTCGGGGATGGGAGAATTATTAAGGGATATGTGATCAAAGCCTTCCTGTAACTATACATTGCTAGCGTCACCCTCACCTCACGTAGGATGTTGCAGACACCCCCTTTACCAGTTATCCAGGTTGGACGGCATGATTCTCCTTTGAGTACACCGCGGATTGCCGGGCCAAGTGGATAACCTTCTCTTGCTTCCCTAGCCGATCACATATCGCCCTAATAGTTCAAATCATTTTTTTATAATTGTTGTCATATCATATATTTCCAGTTCACCTTTACTTACTGTACTTTCACCATGCTATGATTCATTTCTCATATGCTCTACCTGCCTTTTATACTGTACCATGATTTCGAGACTAAGTTCTGTTTGAAAGAAGGGTTACAACCCCGGTCCTTGTTTGGTTTAAGGGTTGTAACTCGGCTTTTAAATGGTTTCCAAGTCATCGAACTCACCTGTTCTACCTGCTTTCATACTGTACCATGGTTATGGGACTAAGTTCCGTCGAAAAGAAGGGTTACAACCCCGGTCCTTGTTTGGTTTAAGGGTTGTAACTCGGCTTTCAAACGGTTCCCAAGTCGCCTATATTCTTTGTCTTGTATCTCATTACTACTGTCTCTTATAGTATTTCTCAATTCATATGGAACTGCTGTTGGTGTTTGTAATTGCTCATTTTCCTGACAGGATACGTTGACAAATTTTACAGATAGTTTGGAGGTTGCCTGCTAGCCTAGAGGAGACACATTAGAGGTTGTTTAGTTAGCTATTCTCAGTTGTCTGGAGGTATATTTATTTTATGGATAACTGTATCTGAGTTTTGAGATGTATTCTGAGTTGTATCTTAGACACTTAGACTTCTATCTGTTGTATCTCTTTTCGATTTCATGTTTTATCTATCTTCATTTTTGCTCTACCTTAGATGTGATTGAGTTTATATTCTGCTATGTCACCCCCATTCGGGGAGTATAAACTATTTAGTCTTATACTGTTAGATGCATTGAGACCTAGGACAGCGTTCTACCGCCGACACTGCGGCGCAGGCTGGGCGTTGTTACGTTCTCGTGCCCTAACTCTAGGGTGCGGGTCGTGACATGGTTAACACTTTTGGCACGAGAAGAGTCTAAAGGGAAGATATCTGTTAACGTTGTTGTGCAAGCACGGGATGGTCTTGAGACACAAAGTAGGCCAAGACGTCTGTCCTAAAACTGATCCTAAGACAAGAGTAGAAAGACAATCATAAAGGGGACTAAATTACATAAAGTAAATTAACGTGTTGGTTTTGTATGGGTGGGCGAGGAGCTCATTCCACCAGTATAGTTGAGTACACCCACATAGTTTTTATGTGCAGGCACAGGTAGAAGCTCGTGGAGCGGAGCTCACTTAGATGCGTCGAGGCATAGAGTTCCTTGGCGATTCGAAGCGTGCGGCCGCATGGAGTCAAGACTTATACGGGACATAATTTATGGACATCGCCTTCCGAAGCTTCCGCTGGATCGACAAATATATTTGAAAGATAAGAGAGAGCCGAGTGAATTGTAAAATGAGAGAAAAGTGAGCACGAGAGACTTGTAATCATGGCCTTGCGCCCATTGTAATATCATTGTTCAATATCAATAAAAGAGTGTTTTGCATTGACTTGTGTTTTGCTTCAAATTTTGCTGCTAATATTCAATGTCTCTGCTTGGGACTTCTGTGCGACGACCCCGTCGTAGCCGCTGAAATCTGCCGTTATGGAATCCACCTTGCACGAGCGCAAATCTAGGCTTGTGTGGCATCACGCCTTAGCAACGACGATCACTCCTACGGGAGCGGGGCGTGACATAATGGTATCGGAGCACGGCTTTACGTCCTTGGACTATCGATTGAATTCATTAACTCCGTTGTTTCTGCAAACTCCGAATTGTTGCTTCCGCAAAGTTGAAATCGTTGGTGCGCTCTCTCAAATGTCCCACGGATATCCATAAAATAAGTCTAACTATTTTGCAAAACATATGTAGCTCCCCTTCCCGAAATTTTTAAAAGTATTTTATTTATTATTTTAATTGACTTAAATGGTGATTATTAGACTTTATAAATAATTTCTAGAAATTTGATATATGTAAATTATACGTATTATCATTAATATCAAATGGTGTGGCAGAATAATTGTAAGAGTTGGCAGACCAAAGAGAGACTTGGTGTAACAGGATGCATACAAGATACATTGGTTTATTCTTTTTGTTACCATAGTTATTATTATTATTATTATTATTATTATCATTATTGTTATTATTATATTACTCTTATTATTATTATTGTTATTACTATATTATTCTTATTATACATGCGTATGTGTATATATAGATATATGTATATACATAATATATATGCGTATAAATAAATATATAATATTAAATATGTGTATGTATATACGAATATATATGAATATATTATATATGTGTATATATAGATTAATGTATAGGTAAATGTGTGTGTAAGTATATATATATATATATATTATATTATATATATATATATATACATGAATTTGTATGTATGTATATATGTGGAAGATATAAAAAGAAAAAGAAAAAAAAGAATTAGGCAAACAAAGCCAGGCCAGCCCAGCCAAAGCCAGGCCGGCCCAGCCCAACACCCTCTTACCAGTTGATAGCAGTGAAACCCCCCCACGACCCGAGCCTTACAAATCCCAAGCCAAGCTCTCACAGGCCCGAGCGGCCGAGCCCCCTGAAACAAGCGATATATACACGCGATGTGTATGCTTTTGAAAATCGAGAAACCCTAAAACCCGACGACCCGACCCCAGCATCCGCCGCACGCCCGCCTGGGCTTTGCCGGCGGCCAACCAAGCCGCCACGGCCGCGCCGGAGCGCGCGGAACAACGTCGGTGACGACATCAATCGCAGCCGCGGGAGGCGACTTCGCGACGAGGTTACGCCGCACACGCTCCTCCTTTTGAAGAGCCGTTTTTTCAGATGCATACCCAACCTATACCCCTTCGTTTCCCTTCAGGTAGTTCATTTTAATTCGCCTTGTACGCGACGGAAAGCGAGTCCCAAAACCGAGAAAAATCCCGATTTTCGGAATTTAGAAACTGTCCCAAAACTCGAAGTTAGCGGTCGATTTACGGCCAGAATATTGTGAAACATGAAAAACTGCTTGAACAGCCTTGTAGACAACATAATCGAGATTGAGACCCTACTTTTAGTTTATTTTTTAGTTGATTATATTCTGTTTAAAACCGATTTGAAAATCAGGAAAAAACTGATAAAAACTGTTTTGAAATATAGAAATTCCTCCACACGACGTGCGTCCCGCCAAACCGGGCGACGTGGTCGCGAACCGAAAGCATCGAAAGGTGCGTAACGGCTTCGTGGTTGTGTGGGATTTGACAGAATTCAAATTGGTCGCGTGTACGCGACGAATTTGTTGCGTATCCGTTAAAATTTACCGTATCGTGTACTTTGTAAATTCTCCAATTACTTTATGCACGCTCGTCAGATCGAGATAAAACTTGTGCCAAAAGAACCGTATCGTTTTTCTGGTCCAGCATGCCAAGTTTGGTCCAGTTCTGAGACCGTTGAATCGGACGCCATTTTGCGGGCCCACGGTCCGACTCAACGGGCGATTTTGTGCACGGCCCGCCGGAATCCAACTCTGGACATACGGTTGGGTTCGTATCGAAAAACTGGATCCGTAGACATGTAGTTTGACGACTTTAGAGACCGTTGACTCTGGCACGCTTTTCGGTACAAAGCGGGTCCAACGGCGGACATTGTTTATGCCCAAAATTACCGTTTTGCCCCTTTGTCCAGAATTGGACTTAATGACAGACAATCCTAGCTAATTTGACTATTCTGAGATAATTGGTATTGTCTATTTCATCATCCGAGAACTGTTGTATGAGTTTTAACTATTGTAGCATACTGAGTGGCTTAGATTATCGGTTTCACCAGCAGAGGACCACAGGCGAGTACAGTTTATTATCTGCATTTGGATATTGATCTTTACTATATTTTATTGATTAGTCATTGGTTATGTGATTTTTATACTCTATTATAAATTATTGAGTCGGGAATGAGAAGTACCAAGGATGTGTGATCCGACCGTAGACCGTGTTTATTTTCATGCAGTAGATCTCGTAGATCGTGTTTATTTTCATACAGTAGATCTCGTAGACAGTGTTTACTTTCATGCAGTAGATCTCGTAGTCCGCATTTATTTTCATGCTGTAGATCTCGTAGACATTGTTTACTTTCATGCAGTAGATCTCGTAGACCGTGTTTATTTTCATGCAGTAGATCTCGTAGACCGTGCGGTGTAGTGTCCCAGACTGATTACATATCAACGATACTTCTAACGGTTGGGGAAAGTATTTTGTGTCTATTTATTGCTATTGGTTTTCTTTATTTGAAATTGCATTCAGTGAATTGTGCTCGTTCCATTCCTGACTGGAAACCAACATTTTCAGGTTAGCCGTGGATTCACTTAGCTTGGGGAGTGACGGGAATACCTGCAGACAAAAGCCTAGAGACTAGCTAGATAGTTGAGATGTAGTCATTCATTTATTTGTACAAGTTTATATTCTTCTACAAATGTAAAACTTGTGATCATTGTAAGTTAAATTAGTTTATGTGAATGAGCATTGGATTATTTGTGATTTTGATCTTCATGTCCGTGACAGCGTTCTACCGTCGACACTGCGGTGTAGGCTGGCTTGGACACGTCTCGTATCCGTTTAAAAAAAAGGGTACGGGTCGTGACAAGTTTTTGTGATGGCCCATGCAGGTCAGTCTTCGTAAAAGATTGCGAACTCGTGATGGTACACTAGTCGTACTATTACGAGCCTGCGCCTAGGAAATGCTCATTCACAATTAGGATTAAAACAATTTAGGAGAATAACTAGGACTAAGGGTCCCTTATTAAATTGACTAATCGGGTAGTTAAGGTTGTTAGATAGGCCATGCTATTTTTGAATTCAGATAACTTGCCCGATCTCTATAGAAACACTATTATTTTTGATATGACAATATGACCCCATGTGGATATACTATTCACTTGGTATATTAGGCTTACCTAGAATTAAGGAGTTAACCTTTATAAACTGTTCAATTTTCTTTTGCTCTGTTTATATGTAAATCTTATAACATAAATTAGAACTGCATGTTTTAAATTCTATTTGAAATATATATGAGATAAAAGTTAGGATGTTCTTACTTCACTTGTCTTCAGATATTTCCTTCCGACCAGTCTTTTGCTTTAAGGATTGATACCTATAAGCAGATGTTACACTTTCCATCATAATCAACTAGCTTGAAACTCTAGCAGCTCCTTGAAGTCCTTAGGAATATAGTTAGATTAATTAAATAACTGTGATGACTAGACAGCAGCGCACTGTCGCCATTTATTTGAGAATGGATAATGTGGGTTCACTGCAGCCAGCAGCGCACTGGCGAGACACAACCCATAAAATTGAAATCATTTCAAAGAATTGTAGTTTATGGAATATTGCTAAAACTTTGCCTTAGTTGACCTCTTTAGATTTTAGATATCCTTGTGCCAATATAGAGTAGAGTACCTGATAGCATATCACCTGAATTACGGAACCAAGAGTTTACCGCAACCTAAGTATACGGGCAAGGCACAATTCTCGGTGAAGTGACTTCAGACGTAACTACAAGTTTAGGATACTATAGAGGATAAAAAAAAGCCCTGTGTGTACCATAAGACCTAAGGCCAAAACTAGTAAAAGTTCTGTAAGTCGGTAGCATGTCTCTCAAATTAGCATTATGTGATCCTTGTGATCTATTAACAAGGTAATTGACCAACACTAATAAGTTACCTAGAATATAGAATCTAGAGTTCCATAACCCATTAGTAGACCAAGGCCTTATAGTAGGAAGATAGCAATGTGCCTGTATAAGTAAGAACACCATGTAATGTTTTTGATTCTCTCAAACTGTAACTACTTGTACCTCTTTTCAAAAATCTCGCGTACTTGTATTTGACTATCTTGACCAACGCTGCTATTACAGCCTAGTTTTTGCAAGCTTACTCTTTTATCGAGCTTGATTCGAGACATATGTTTATTGGGGATGCCCGCTAGCATATTGCCTAATCAGAATTATTGTATTACGGTCTGATCAACCATGATGCATTGGTTCGCTCTTCATCTAATTATCCTACGTGGATTGAGATGTAGATGTCTCTAGGATCTCTTTCACGACTGCTTTGACAATTCCTCTTGAATTATACATTCGCCTTTGAATCATATAATTGTATTCAGTGATATATCGCTTGAACTCTTTATCGTTTTTGTCTCCAGCCTTTGACTCCAGCCTTTGACAATTCCTCTTGAATTATACATTCGCCTTTGAATCACATAATTGTATTCGCCTTTGACTCTAGCCTCGCACATGCATCGCATCAAATTTGGGGTGATCATTCCGCGTGAGCGCGAACATGGTGATTCATGTCGCGGGAATGATCGAACTCGGAAAATTAGGACGCGACAACTTCGATTGTCTCGACTTGTTAGTTTGATACGGAGGAAAAATTAGAGGATGTTTGAACTTGCAATTGATGATTGAGCAAACTTGAGGATTGAGTAGGTCCAATCCGCTCATCGAGAATGAATTAGTCTAGAATCAAAACAAGTGTTACGCCCCGATGAGAATAACTATTCCACGGAAGCGTTGCATGGTGATTTCATGCCCACCGTGGATAATCAGACTCGCGTGAGATCGGAGCGTAGCATATCGTTAAGTCAGACGACCTTGTGATCGATTTCCTGAATTGGAATAGATGACTTCGAAAATATGAATTATGGTTTAGCGATGAGTTGTGTCGTAGCGTGCTTGATTTGAGGAGGATTAGTAGGTGAACTGTATCGAACGTGTGTGAAGAGATAGACTATACAAGTTGATTGTTGGACGAACGATATATTCATGTCAAGGATTGGTTGAACGTGAGTTGTCGTAGGATGGCTTTGCTGAATGACTCGGACCCCGTGCGACGAATATTGGCATATGTATGGGAAATCGTTGCTCGATGTTTAGAAATCGGAGTGATGCGAGCTTGGGTAGAAAATCCCGTACTATCAACTTGGTTTGACCTTAGGATGGGGTCAGTATTGATATCGTTGTTTGGGAACTATGATTCTAATACTGACGGAAAGACATAGCCTAGCGGTTAGGCAGACGTCCCGGCGCGAAGAGATAGGAATTGTGGAGACACCGCTCACGAGGCTCGGTTGACATGCACGCATATCAGGGATGCCCAAATATGTGCACGATCCGACTCGAGTGGTGATGGCGGATTCTCTGTCACGAGGCTTGGCTGAAATACATGTATTTCGGGGACGCTTGGATTTGTGCACGATCCAACTAAGTGATATGTTGAATCAAGTGAGACTAGAGGAATGGAAAAGTGTTGAGGATTTTGAAATAATGTTTCAAAGAAAAGATTGAGGGTAGTACGAGCGTGGCTCAGATTGAGAAAACGCATAGGCGTAGTGTGTGTGAGAGTTCTTGGATGTTGAGTAAAGTGATAAGTCGATAAGTGTACTCAGTTAGTTTTGAGGACAAATTTTTTTTCTGAGTGGTGTATGATGTAGTGTGCCGTCCCTCTCAGTCAATCGGAGGAATCGAAATGCCAACGACGTTCGGACTTGGCCTTGCAATGACGACTCGAAGACATCGCTCAGGTGGGGTAGTTTCGGTAAACTTGCCTCATCTTAGCTTTCACATAATAAATCGCATATTTTTAACTTGCACAAGTAGGCTTGATAATAAAAGTGACGAATCCACATAGCTAAAGGGAATAATCCCGACGGGTCGAATCGAGTTAAAATATGGAAAGGTCAAACGGTCGGCTTAGAGTTAGTGCACGACGCATTTTGAAAATGACACTCGATCCTTCGTCCCGTAGCTTGGGAGAAGGAAAGTTGGTTGAGTAGGCGAAGTAATGAATCGTAGCCTAAGTCATAGGCATCGTCCGCATGAATGCTTCATAAAGCATGCACGATCCCATCGTCCAAGGCTTGGCATAGCCTTAGCTTGCCCATGAGTTACGTTGTATCGTACGGCTTGCGGTATAAGTCTAGGCACCTCAAATAACTTGGTTGTTCAAAGTCGAATGCGTGCACGACACGTTCCTACGACGCAAGGCTTGATGCAGCCTTTGCTCGTCAAGTTGTTGCAAAGTAAGTTAGACAAGTTACGTTAAGCTATCAGGAGTAGTAGCAGGCACTGTCCTATGAGTTCTACGGCTGGATATTGTCACGCCCCAGAACCAGAATACTGGAGAGCGGGGGCGAACATAGCCAGCTACGTATATTGAAATGGAATTCCACCTCACTATACGGTCACGGCTGTCTAGAAATATGAGGGTTTAACTACAAGCCAGCAGTCTCCTATGGTCATGAACAAGCCTATTGTCTCAATCTCAAGTAAGTAAAATAGTAACAAGATGTTAGATCACCAAATATACAATAAAAAAAGTCCAAAATATTACATATTCAGCTGATCATGAAGCTAGTCGTACAAAATGCAAGGACTAGCAAGAGTTTAGTCACACATGATCAATCCAAGGATTTGTTAATCATATTTACAGCCCGTAGGCAGACAGTAAGTAAATGTGCATCGAGCTAACAGGTGCTCGTCGGCTAAACGCCTCAAAAGAATAAATTTACATATAAGTGGGTGAAACCAAAAGGAAAACCCACTCGTTGCCCGGGTTCCGTCTAGTTGTCACCATTGGGCTGGAGGTTCGGTAGATCCTCGAGAGCTGCTCCAAAATATGACCACACAAAACCAGCTGGGTCAAACCCCAGAAAGAGCAAGTGCCACAAAGGAGGCCAAGAAATAAGAACAAAGCCAGCATATCAGAACATATGAAAAATAGAAAAGGTACAAGTAAATGAAATAAAAGTACAATAAGACAATAAATGACTAGAAACATCGGACCATTCCGGGAGCCAAGCTACAACCCGTAAACCAAACAAGGATCGGGGTTGTAATCTTCGCCTGAATAACGCTTGTCTCTATCCAGTTATTGTTAAAGGCGAGTTAAACAATCATGATCAGGGGTACTGGGCCTAGACAAGACTTAGACAGGGCTAGACAACATCCAATCACAAACGGCCAAACAATTGCTACGGCTTACTACTTTAACTAACTAGGGTTATCACAAGCCTAGTTACTAACAAGATGCAAGTGAGAAATTCCCAGTCCCAAGCCCTGCAGACCATCCAGTTATCCTTTCGCGGGTTGAGAGTATGGTTGGGTACATCGTCCAGGAAACGATATACCCTTAGGTGACTTAGAGGGTGCAACACATGACAGTGTGCTAGAAATGTGCTCTACTCGTCGGCAAGCTACAAGTCCAATTAAGAGCGCCCAGATAACGAGATTGCCTGTGACGGGGAATTCTCCATGAACTATAGTTAGATCTAGTCATTAACCTAATCCATATTCAGTGTGAACCCCTGACCGTGGGAACTAGGGAGTCACGTCCTAGACATGATGCAGGACAAGACAAGTGGATTGCACAAGAAAGCAAGCAGGAACACCCACGATGTCAGAGCAAGTCAAGTTACAAGTCAAGTAAACTGTCGCAACAGCATCAAGATAAATCATGTCAGGATACTTGTCAGGAGTGCGCCATGACGGGCCACTATCATGTCAGGTTGGTCATGCCAGGAGTGCACCACTACGGGTCACTGTCGTGTTATGCTAGTTCCTTGTCATACCATACCATGCACAATAGTCATTCCAAACATATTAAGTAAAATCAAGTTCATGACAAAAGACGTAAGGATATAAAATGGGCGTAAAATATCTAACAAAATATCAATATACAGGGCTATAGAAGAGCCAAGCTTAAGGAAAAAAATAAAACCAAATCTCCATGATTGGACAGATTGCGTAAGGGTCCCTAGGGTCGGGTTGTGCAGGGTATATACTGCGCATGGAAGAGCTGCGCAGGAGTTGCCTTGCGCAATGGTTGCCTTGTGCAAGGGTAGACTGCACATGGGGTCAAGGGGCACAGGGTTAAAGGGGCATAGGGGATGTACTGCACAATGGGTTATTGCGCATGGACCAAGGGTACAGGGGCTGTCTTGCACATTGATTGGATTGCACAAGGGAGGATTGCGCAAGGGTTGGTTGCGCAGAGTATGGACTGCGCAATGGTCGAGTGCGCAGGGGTTATCTTGCGCATGGCTGGCTTGCGCATGGCTGGCTTGCGCCAGTGCAATCCAGCACAGCGCAAAGCAATGGCTGAGCTTATGCGCAATCGGCCATGCGCTAAAGAGCACAGGCCGGGGTGCGCAAACGGTTATGTGCTAAAGAGCACTGGCCGAGAGCCTTCACTAAGGCTGAGATGAACTCCTCAAGAACACCAAAACTTTAAATCTTCATAACTTAGCCAAATCAAAACCAAATCTAGATTTTCAAAGTTCTAACTTGAGTAAAATTGAATTCTCTTCCACATGGAAGCATCAAAACCCACAAAAATCCAACTAAAATAGATCAAAACCATGTAAATCCGAAAATAACTAAAACTTAGATCTAGAACAATGGAGACTCCAAATCACAAAATGCCAAGTTCTAATGTAGATCTCCATGTCCTAATCTAGCTAATGGACAAATAAAAAGTGGTGCTTATTTGATGGCAAGGTGCACTTGCCTATGGTGTGGTGTTGTGTGGAGGAAGAAGAAGAAAATTAATGGAGGGAAGTAATGAGGAGAGAGAGTGTTAGGTGGAGATTTTAATGAGGGTGGGTTGTATTGTGTTGAGGGTGGAGTGTAGGTTAAGGTGTACCATTCATGACAAACCAAACCAAACCAATCCTATTCCAAAATAAAACCAAGCCATGGTCCAAAACCCATTTACGAGAAACCAAAATCCGCAAGTCGAGAAAATAAAAATACGTGCCAAAATCCAATTACGAGTATAAATATGAAATACGGGAAATGAGGGTGACAGATATAGTCACGAAGTCCTACGGTTTCAAAGTTACTCATATGGAGTATGAGTTGGACGATAGTGTCGCACGGATCATAAGTCGGGGTAAGACACGATGGCACGGACTTAGTGTTGTAAGGCACGGGCCACAGTTGAATCAATGAGTTTGGAAAAGTGTTCAAATAGTATTCTTGAGTTGAATGAAATGATAGGGCAAGAAGAAAGAAGAATGCTCGCGACTGGGTCGTCGACGCAAAGAAAGAAGAATGCTCGCGACTGGGTCGTCAAGGCAAGATCTCAAATGTGAGAAGTGTTGAACTTAGCCCTGAAAGAGATGGTAACACTAGAAATAGATTGACTGTGTGAGACGTCAGTTCGAGTCGAGTCTTGCATGGTCATTGGACAACTTGTACAAGGTAAAATAAATCTGTTTATCCAACGGCGACCCATGCGGCCCATAGGGACCGTTGTGATGGAGACAATCGTAGCTGCGCTGGATGATCACAAGGTTAGCAGGGACTTACAGTGGAGTTAGCTACTTGCACTGGCAAGGAGCGTCCGTCTAATCAAAAGCTCAAAAGGAGTCCATTATAGGGCTGGGCTCTAGTGACGTGTTCATATAGATGTCGATAAAATGGCGGCTATCCGCACGTATGCCTTTGGAATTGAGTCGAGTCGAAGGTGTATACAAGTTAGAACATGGTGCTTGGGGCCTAAGATGTGGCTTCAACATAGGCGACATGCTTGGCACAGGGGTGTGGCGTCGAGTCGTAAGTCTTGGCATATAAGTTGCATTGTTGGATCTGAGTTCTCTGAGTTCAAGTCAGGAACCGCCGCAAGACAAAGTCGGTCGACACAAGTTCAGAAGTCTTGATTGGGTAAGTTGGTGATAAAAATAGCAAGGGCCACGAAGCGGCAACATGGTTAAGTCGGATTGAGTGGCAAGGCACGACCTCCGTACGGACTTGTAGCACAGTCACACGGGAATGGAGTCTTATCGTGTAGTTGCATCTCTGATTTGGGCCGTAAGGCAAACACGACTCGATAGGTTAACGTTGTTGGCATGATAAGATTCCAAAGGGAAGATATCTGTTAACGTTGTTGTGCAAGCACGGGATGGTCTTGAGACACAAAATAGGCCAAGGCGTCTGTCCTAAAACTGATCCTAAGGCAAGAGTAGAAAGACAATCGTAAAGGGGACTAAGTTGCACAAAGTAAATTAACGTGTTGGTTTTGTATGGGTGGGCGATGAACTCATTCCACCAGTACAGTTGAGTACTGACACCCACATAGTTTTCATGTGCAGGCACAGGTAGAAGCTCGTGGCGCGGAGCTCGCTTGGATGCGTCGAGGCATGAAGTACCTTGGCAATTCGAAGCATGCGGCCGCATGGAGTCAAGACATATACATGACATAATGTATGGACATCGTCTTTCGAAGCTTCCGCTGGATCGACAAATATATTTAAGAGATGAGAGAGAGCAGAATGAATTATAAAATAAGAGAAAAGTGAGCACGAGAGACTTACAATCATGGCCTTACGCCCATTGTAATATCATTGTTCAATATCAATAAAAGAGTGTTTTGTATTGACTTGTGTTTTGCTTCAAATTCTGCTGCTAATATTCAATGGCTCTGCTTGGGACTTCTGTGCGACGACCCCGTCGTAGCCGCTGAAATCGGCCGTTATGGAACCCGCCTTGCACGAGCACAAATCTAGGCTCGTGTGGCATCACGCCTTAGCGAGGACGATCGCTCCTACGAGAGCGGGACGTGACACGCAGGAAACTAAAGTTTTCAATGAGGATGTAGTCCAAGAAGATGTTGTTGAAACAACGTTTGAACCAGAACTAGCTGAGTTGTCAGCTAAGCATGTGAGGAGGCTGAAGGACTTCGGAAATGACTTTGTCACCTATCATGTGGCAGTAGATCCGCTTACCTATGATGAGGCGATGGAGACCAATGACGCGATTTTCTGGAAGGAGGCGATTGACAATGAAATTGATTCCATCACCTCAAATAACACTTGGGTGTTGGTTGATCTTCCTGAAGGAGCAAAACCCTTCGGATGCAAATGGATCTTCAAGAAGAAGATGAAAGCAGACAAAACTATTGACAAGTTCAAGGCTAGGTTGGTAGCCAAGGGGTTTTCTCAAAAGCAGGGGATCGACTACTTTGACACGTATGCTTCAGTAGCCCGGATGACCACCATCAGGGTGTTAATTGCTCTTACAGCAATACATAAGATGGTGATACATCAGATGAATGTGAAAACAACTTTCCTGAATGACGAGTTGACCAAATAGATTTACATGCAACAACCAAAGGGATTTGTCGCAAGGGTCTTGAAAACAAAGTTTGCAAGTTGGTAAAATTCTTGTACGGTCTTAAACAGGCTCCAAGATGTGGCATGAGAAGTTTGACAAGGTTATAAGGTTAAATGCCTATAGGGTCAGCGAGACGGACATGTGTGTTTACACAAAGTTTGCTGGTGGAAGAGGTGTAATCGTTTGTCTGTACATGGATGACATGCTGATCCTAGGTACGGATATGGGCTGTGTCACGGAGACAAAGAAGTTCATCTCGAGCAAGTTCAGTATGAAGGACTTAGGGGAAGCTAATGTGGTCTTAGGAATCAAGATCATCCGAAAAGATACTGGACTAGCGCTATCACAGTCTCATTGTATTGAGAAGATGATCATACGCTACGGGTATCAGGATCTTCCAAGGATCGATATGCCTTATATGTGTAATCTGAAGTTAAACCCTAACTCGAGGAAAAGCGTCAAACAGCTGGAGTACGCAAGCGTTATCGGGAGTTTGATATATGCTACTACTACCACAAGGCCTGACATAGCTTTCGCGTGGGAATGCTGAGTTATTTCACGAGCAACCCAGGCATTGAGCACTGGAAAGCTGTAAAACGGGTTATGAGATATCTCAAGAAGACTCAGACATATGCACTGCACTACAGCGAAGATCCGCCAATAGTAGAAGGCTTCAGTGATGCCAGCTGGTGCTCAGAGTTGGAGAGCGAGAGGTCCACAGGTGGATTCCTTTTTATAATGGATGGAGTTGCTATATCGTGGAAGTCGAACAAGCAGACTATGCTCTCGCGGTCATCCATGGAATCTGAGTTCTTTGTACTTAATACAGCAGCAGAGGAAGCAAAATGGCTTCGGGAGCTCATGTATGATCTTTCAGTGATTGGGGCACAAATACCGATAATTTCGATATACTGCGACAACCAGACGACTGCGACGGTGGCATCAAATGACCTCTTTAATGAGAAGAACAGGACTGTACGGTTGAAGCACAGGGTAGTACACGATCTCATCAAAAGAGGTGTTATTGTAGTGATTGATGTTCTGAGTCAGGAAAATCTGGCGAATCCGTTCACCAAGGGCCTCAAACGCCAGCTGGTCGATGACACAGCAAGTAAAATGGGCTTGAAGGCATTCTGATATTGTGTTATTGCATTCCTACCATAAAGTTTTATGCTATTATTTCAAAGAAAAATCTACTAGGCATCTAGATTTTGGTTCAAGGGAGAACCATTAACCAAAAAAATAACAAGAATGTTGGGTACATATCCTTTGTGGCATGGAGAGGTTACGGACCTACAACCACTGTTGTCTAATATTGTTTTCTGCAGAAAATGGATCCTGTGGGAGGTTGGCTTAAACGCCTTAATGAGTTCTCAGGCAGATTGAATGCATGGTGTGCTTTACGGGAAGCACAGTAGCACATCAATACAAGGAGTGAAACTCTATGCTACAGTAGGGTGACTTCACTATGAGGTTCCCGAAAGGGTTAATTTCTCGGCTTTGCGAGTGTAGCTCCCCTCCCCGAAAATTTTGAAATATTTTTATTATTATTTATTTTATTTGAATGATGATTTTTAGTTTTTTGTAAATAATTAATTAGTTAATTATTACGGTAGATGATTTTAGTCATGGTTAGGAAATGGAGTACAGGGCGACTAGGAATCATGGCACGGATAGAGTAGTGGCATGCTTTGACTAGTGTTTAGCCATGGTAGGGGAAGGCCGAGCCAAAGGATTGTTCTAACTAGAAAAACCATGCCAAGTTGCGACTTAACCTCTGTAGATGTCTTAATTATTTATTAATTATATTATTGACTTGGAGACCCGGTTATGCTAATTTAGTCCAGACTGGACCCGGACCGGACCAACCCCATGTAAGCATGCAGCGAAACCAAAGACACCCGTGTAAACATATTTATGTATGTGCAAATACTTTGTATATATTTTTGGAAACGCCAAATACTTTCTAAATATAAATTATACGTATAATATAGATATTAATAAGATCAGTTGGTATTTTAGAGTATTAATACGATTTTCTGGAGTCCAGTAATGGGGGTATATGATATATCCACCTAGAAACTGCTACAGAATTATTTTAATTACTATTGGAATTATTATTATTATTAATGTTATTATTGTGCATATTAAGTATAAATTATTTATTATTACTAGTTATTATTATGTATTCTTTATCAAAGATATATATAAATATATGTGTATATGTTTATATAGGCCTAAAATGGATCTAGACTAGAAAATGGTATTATGGAGTATTTAGACATATTTATATGTAAAATATATGTGTATATATATATATATATATATATATATATATATATATATATATATATATATATATATATATAAGTTACATTAAGTAATAAACCAAAGAATAAAAGCTCAGCCCAGCCCAACGAAATCCCACCCACATAGTAACCCGACTCCCCCCTCCCGACTCCGTTATAATAGAACACTTGTATATATATAGCCGAGCGAGAGAGAGAAGAACAGAAACATCTAAACCCTAACCCGACTCCTACGCCACCACACAACCGCGCGCCACCATCATCGAAGCCTGGGCGGCCTTCCCATGATCGTGCGTCGCCGCGCGAATCGCCAGACGGCGACTGAACCTGCGCGCACGTGAAACTGGAAGGAACACAGCAGCAGCAACACAGCGGGCGCCCAACTTCGTTGTGCGAGTACATCGTCTATAATCGTCCTTTTCTCAAACCGATTCCTCTGGTACGTATCCAAACTATACGAATTCGCATCCCTGTAATTAGATTCTGGAAGAGCATAGTTAAAACTAGGGTTAATTCGACCCAAAGATCGACCAATATTTGTTCAAAAATAGGGTATGCGACAGTCCCAACACCCAAGTTGGAAGGCCGATTAATGGCAAACCGTAGACAGTCCATGAAATCTATCTGAATAGTATTTTAGTCAACCTAAACAGCATCGAAACCCTTTTTGTAGTTTTATTTTTCATCGAATATGTGTTGAGAAATGAGATTCCCAAAACCAAAAAAAATCTGTTTTCAAAATCATAAAACTTTTCGATACGACGTGCGTCCCGCCAATCTGGGTGACGTGGTCGCAAACCAAAAGCATCACAAGGTGCGTATCGGTTTCGTGGATGGGTGGGCTTTGACGGAATTCAAATTGGTTGCGTGTACGCGACGAATTTGATGCATATCCGTCGAAATTCACCGTATCGACCTCTGTGCAAAATTTTCAATTACTTTGTGCACGCTCGTTAGATCGAGAAGAAACTTGTGTCAACAGGACCGTATCATTTTTCTGGTCCTGTATGCCAAGTTTGCTCCGATTCTGAGACAATTGATCTGATCGCCGTTTCGCGGGCCCTACGATCCGACTCAACGGGTAATTTTGTGCACGGCCCATCGGAATCCAACTTTGGACAAACGGTTGGGTTTGTATAAAAAAATAGGACATGTAGAAATATACTTTGATGACTTTAGAGACCATAGACTTTGGCATGCTTTTCGGTACAAAGCGGGTCCAATGACGGACACTATTTTGACCCAAAATTACCGTTTTGCCCTTGTGTCCAGAATTGGACTTAAGGATATGCAATCCTAAAAAATTTGACTGTTCTGAAAACGTTGGTAATGTTTATTTCAGCATCCAGAGACTTTTGCATGTGTTGACTGTTGTGGCTCACTGAGTGGTATAGTACTATCGGTTTCACCAACACAGGACCTCAGGCGAGTACATTTCTGATAGTTTTCATATTTGACTATCTTTATACTTCATGTATTTAATAATGTTTTACATTGATATCGCGTTGATTCTTGACACGCTTGTCACAAGAGATAGTAGTTATGGATTCTTGCATGTTGTTTGTGACCAATATATTTTCGTGATCGTGACCTGTTTGAATCCAGGCGGGAAAGTACATTAGTAGACATGTAAACATACCCAGAAATATTCCAAAATGTCTATTCTTATCTGATAGAAGTCGCACAATTCACGTACGGGGTGCCAGATTTACTCCTTAGCCGTTTACATGTCGAAAGTATATTTTAAATCATTTGTTAGATATAGTCTTGCTGTATTACAGTTTCTTGTCATTACTTGTCTTGTGTACCATGTCTTTCCGCTTTTACTCGCATGATTCCTACTATGATTCCCTATTTATCCACTTATCATGTATAATTATTATTTACAGATTTATGGGTTTCGTCATTTATTGAATCTGTTGTGAGAATGTACTCGTTCCATTCCTGACTGGAAACCAATATTTTTCAGGTTTAGCCGCGATCACTCTTAGCACTGGGAAGGCATGGGTATGATGAGGTCAACCTAGATAGTTGAACTAGCTGTCTTTTCTATTTTGTGAGACATTGTATTTTCTAACAAATATGAAGTTGTGAAACCTTGTAATTTGTAAACTTGATTTAATAATGTGAATAAGCAATAAATGTATATTTTATGATTTTGAGCATATTGGCCGTGACAGCGTTCTACCGCCGACTCTGCGGCGTAGGCTGGCTTGGACACGTCTCGTATCCGAAAAGCGGGTGCGGGTCGTGACAAGTTTTTGTGGTGGCCCATGCAGGTCAGATTTTGCAAATATGAGAACTCGTGATGGTACTTAAGTTAGTCGTACCATTGCGAGCCTGCGACTAAAAAATGCTCATTCACGACTTAGAGTTAAATTGATTTAAGAGAATGACTAGGACTAGGAGTCTCTTATTCAAATTGACCGCTGGGTAGTTAAGGTTGTCAGATAGGCCATGCAATTTAGATAAAGAATTATTAAATTTAGATAGCTTGCCAGACCTCTATAGATACACTATTACTTTTGATATGACGATGTGATCCAATGTGGATCTACTATTCACTTAGTAAATTAGGCTTTCCTATAATTAAGGCTCTAATCTTGATAAACTATTCAATTTTAGTTCGCTCTATTAGATATAAACCTTATATCATAAGTTATAATTGCCTATTTAAAATCCTATTTTGTCGTAAGGAATTAGTTTATAATTTCTGATTTTGTTATTCATATACGAATCTTGATGTAGATTTGATTCAGAGTTTTCCCTCAACCATTTGAAATACGTATGAAATAAAGATTAGGATGTTCTCACTTTCCTCGTCTTCAGTTATTTCCTCCACGATCAACCTTTTACTTTAAGGATTGAGACTTATAGGCAGATGTTTATGCTTTCTATCATAGTCAATTTGTTTGAATCTCTAGCAGCTCCTTGAAGTTCTTAGGAATGTAGTTGGAGTAATTTTAACGACTGAGATGGCTAGACAGCAGCGTACTATTGTCAATTACTGGAGAGACTGTGGGTTTACTACAGCCAGCAGCGCACTGGCGTGGCACGACCCATAGAGTTGAAGTTATTTCAAGGAATCGTAGTTTAGGGAACATTGCTAAAACTATGTCTTCGTTGACCTCCTGGACCTTGTGTCAATATAAGGTAGAGTATCTGATAGCATATCACATCTGAATCACGGAACCAAGGGTTTACCACAGCCAGAGTATACGGACGAGGCATAATTCTCGGTAGAATGACTTTAGACGTGATTACAAGTTTAAGATACTATAGAGGGTAGGAAAATGTCCTGTATGTTCTATAAGATTCAAAGCCAATACTAGTGGAAGTTCTGTAAGTTGGGTAGCATGTCTCCCAACCTAGCATTCTGTGGTCCTTGTGATCTATTGATTAGGTAATTGACTAACACTAATAGGTTTACCCAGAATATAGAATTCAGAGGTCCATAACCCATTAGTCGACCAAGGCCTTATAGATAAGAAGATAGTAGGAAGAGTATATAAGCAAGAACACCAGGTAAGGTTTTGATTCTCACATAACTCGAACTACTTGTGCCTTATTTTCAAAAATCTTGTATACATGTATTTTGACTATCTTGACCAATGCTGCTATTACAGCTTAGTTTTCTAAGCTTACTCTTTTATCGAGCTTGATTCAAGACAAATGTTTATTGGGGACGCCTACTAACATATTGTCTGATCAGAATCGATGTATTACGGTCTGATCAACCTTAGTGCACTCGGTTTGCTCTCCTTCTGATTAACCTACGTGGATTGAGATGTAGATGTATCTAGGATCTCATTTGCGACTGCATTGAAAATTCCTTTTGAATTATACATTCGCCTTTGAATCACGTAATTGAATTCAGTGACATCATTCTTGAACTCTTTATTGTTTTTGTCTTTCACTGATTTGGAAAGACGAAAGCTCATAATTGGTAGATAGAGACAGCGTATCCCCCATGGCTATGATAGTTGTACACACAAGTGTAGCTACCATCGGTCATCCATGTGACTAGAACCTTGCCTTGAGTTACTCGTTCTCCTTTCGACCTTCAAACTACTATTGGGATATTCTAGCCATCTGAACTTGAGAATGATTAGGGTTTTACCCTTAGTCAAAATGCCAAACTTAGGAGACTATATATTCTCAAGAAACCAAATGTTGTGAGTCTCTAATTATTTGTTTAAAGCTTGCTTTAACTAACCACCCTTAAGCCTTGACCCAACCTTTCCTCGACCAAAGTCCACAGTTTAGACAAGAGATGAATAGACAAAGGTAAGGACAATCATTTACCATGACTATGGTAGACACCCATCCTGAGATTGGTTTTCAACAAATATTACCCTAGTTATATAAATTTTATTATTAAGACCTAACTAGTATTGAAACACCACAGTCACTAGCTTAGCCAATACCATAGCTTAAATACCCTGTCATATTATGATCTGCCAGTTATCAATAATAATACATGATCACTATAGCCCATACTACTAGAACCCTTGTGACAATAGTCTGGCAGGCTTGACACAAATAAAAATTCACGACTTAGTTGTTAGAAATCTTTTCATATGATGTGCCTTAGAGTTGGTTATCCCGTCAATAACTCTTGATTAGGTAATTGACTGTCACTAATAGGTTTACCCAGAATATAGAATTCAGTGCTCCTTGTGATCTATTGATTAGGTAATTGTTTTAAGCATTTTTTTAGCATTCCAGACGAGCCATAGTTTTCCTTTTTCCGAGGCAAAGTTGAACCTTCTCTTCCAGTATTGCGAATGACAGTAGCAGCAGTGCAGTTACCCCGGATAGTCAAGGAGTTTCCAGATGTTTCCCAGAAGAGCTTCCAGGAATGCCGCTAGAGTGAGAGATAGTGTTTACTATCGACTTGATTCTAGGGACAGCCTCAGTGCAAGAGAGAGTCTACAGGATGGCACCGTCAGAGTTAGATATATTGTACAAGATGATTGAAGAACTCAGGACCAAGGGATTCATTCGTGCAAGTGGATCGCCTTGGGGAGCCCCGATGCTTCTTGTGAAAAAGAAGGATGGTATGTCCAGATTATGTGTAGATTATCGTACCTTGAACTCAGTGACAATCAAGAACAGATACCCTCTCCCGAGGATAGATGACTTGTTTGATCAACTCAAGGGCGCAACAATGTTCTTGAAGATTGATTTGCGGTCAGGATACCATTAGATCAGAGTCAGAGAGCAGGACATCCCGAAGACAGCTTTTAGATCTAGGTATGGGCATTATGAGTTCCTTGTTATGCCCTTTGGAGCAACCAATGTGCCGGCTGTATTCATAGACCTCATGAATCGTATTTTCATGACCTATTTGGATCAGTTCATGATTGTGTTTATAGACAACATCCTGATCTACAGCAAGAGTGAAACGGAGCATGGGCAGCATCTTAGAATTGTCCTCCAGATTCTCAGAGAGCACCAGTTGTATGTGAAGTTCAGTAAATGCGAGTTCTGGCTCGATCGTATTTCCTAATTGGGTCATATCATCACCAGAGGAGGAGTAGAAGTGGATCCCCAGAAGATCGTGGCTATTGAGACGTAGACAGTACCCAGCACAGTTGCAGAAGTTCGCAATTTTCTTGGCTTGGTCGGCTACTACCAGCGATTTATTTCAGACTTTGCTCGGATATCAGCGCCATTGACCCAGTTGACCCACAAGGATGTGCAGTTTGCTTGGATAGCAGAATGTCAGGATTCTTTTGAGAAGTTGAAGCGAGGCTTGATGACGGCGCCCATTCTCACGCTTCCAGATGGGACCGGGGGATTCTCAGTGTATTGTGATGCTTCAGGCAGAGATTTAGGATGCATTTTGATGCAGCATGGGAAGGTAATAGCTTATGCGTCACGTCAACTTTGTGATAATGAGAGAAATTACCCAACCCACGACTTGGAGTTGGCAGCAGTAGTGTTTGCGCTTAAGCTTTGGAGACACTACTTGTATGGAGATATGGTAGAGATTTTCACCGACCACAAGAGCCTAAAGTATGTCTTCACTCAGAAGGATCTTAACATGCGTCAGAGGAGATGGCTAGAGCTGCTTGTGGATTATGACATCAACCTATAGTACCATCCTGGGAAGGCTAACGTCGTTGCAGATGCATTGAGCAGGAGATCTGGAGTTTATTTTCTAACAGCACAACCAGAGTTATTAGCAGATCTTCAGAAGATGGGTATTAAAGTTGTCCTTCCTACCAATATGGCATTGATGGCCAGCATGCAAGTTCAGTCCAGTATAGTTGAGAGGATTAAGTCAGCACAGTCAGCATATTCCAAGCTTCAGCGACTCAGAGCAGAGTGTGAGGCAAGACGACGACCAGAGTTATGTATACATAAGGATGGTACACTTCGATATGGAAAGCGTATTTGTGTACCCAGTGGAGATATCAGACAGGAGATCATGGCAGAAGCTCACAGTTCTCAGTATTCTATTTATCCCGGTGGCACGAAGATGTACCGTAATATCCGTCAGCACTTTTGGTAGAATGGCATGAACATGAAGATAGTCCGGTTTGTCTCTCGGTGTTTGGTTTGCCAACAGGTTAAGGCTGAACATCAGAGGCCAGCTGTACTTCTCCAGCCCTTGCCAATTCCAGAATGGAAGTGGAAGCATATAACCATGGATTTTGTGACATGATTACCTAGGTCCCCGGCTGTTAGAGATGCTATTTGGGTTATTATAGACAGGCTCACGAAGGTGGCTCACTTTCTCCCGTTCAGAGTTGGTCAGTCGACGGCTCAACTAGCAGAGATGTACCTCAGGCAGATCGTCAGACTTCACGGTGTACCAGTTAGTATCACCTCGGACAGAGATTCAAGGTTTACGTTGCACTTATGGCGCAGTCTGCAGAAGAATTTGGGAAATCATCTCCAGTTCAGCTCAACTTATCATCCGCAGACAGATGGACAGTCAGAGCGTACCATACAAACCTTAGAAGATATGTTGAGATCTTGTACACTCGACTTTGATGATTCGTGGGAAGATCACCTGCACCTGGTAGAGTTCTCGTACAACAACGGTTTCCAAGCCAGTATCCAGATGGCACCGTTCGAGGCACTGTATGGCAGGAAGTGCAGATCCCCGCTAGCAAGAGATGATGTTGGAGAGAGGCAGATGCTCGGTCCAAAAATGATTACTCAGACAGTTGAGGTGGTCAGAAGAGTCAGAGACCATCTTCGCGTCGCACAAGATCTCCAGCATCATTGGGCCGATTCTCATCGGCGCCCCCTTGAATTTTCTGTCGTCGACTATGTATTCCTTAGGATCTCGTCTAACCGTGGCGTCATTCGTTTTGGCATACAGAAAAAGCTTAGTCCTAGGTATATAGGGCCGTTCGACATTCTGGAGGGAGTAGGACATGTGTCCTATCGTCTCGCTCTCCCGCCGTCGTTACGTGAGGTACATGATGTCTTCCATGTGTCCAAATTATGACGGTATATCTCGGACCCAAGCTATAACCTGGATAATTTAGAATTGGTTGCTGGTACCAACCTTTTGTATGAGGAGAGGCCCGTGTCCATATTGGACCGAAGAGAGAAGATACTCAAGAGCAAGACTATCAAGTTAGTCCGTGTTGCTTGGGGTCATCACTTTTTGGGTGAGTCAACGTGGGAGCATAAGGATAATATCCGATCACGATATCCCGACCTGTTTGGCTCGTAAGGTATAATGTCTTTCTTATGCCTTATGCTCTAAATTCCTTGCTTGAAATGAATGATTGCATGGTAGACTGCTTAGTATAGCTTGTCTGTGATTAATGTAGCTTGTCCTTGCCTCTCTAGCCTCTTAATTAAATTTCGAGGACATAATTCTTTTAAGGTGGGTAGAGTTGTAATGACCGACGTTCGTATTACGTATTTTGGTATACGTGTACGTATTTTGACTCGTATTGCATTGTCTCCATACATGGTTTATTTGGCATTTTTATTTGCTTGGTTCGGTTAGTTTTGCTTGGTTCAGCTTGGTTTGGTTTTGCATGTGGACCACCTACCTACCACCACTAACCCTATTTATATCTCACCTACTTTTCTCTCTCCTCATAACTCAGCATTTACTCCTCCTTCTTCTTTTTCTTCCCTGGCGTAGAGCTCTACCTACCCTCTCCCACCGGCAAGTGCAGCTTGCTTCACGAGAGAACTCTATTTTTATTGCTTTAATGTCTTTCTTTCTCCATTTTTAGCTTCTTTAGTACTTAGCACTTTTAAATTCTATGGCTCATTTTTTGTAGATCTAAGCTTGTTGTATTTTCAAATTTTTTGGGTTTTGATCTATTTAACCTTGTTATTTTCAAGTTTTGAGTGTTCCAGGTTGTAGAAAATTTTGTTCTACCCCATTTTGACCTATAAAAATTCGAGTTATGGTCTTAGATGATGGATTTATGGAGCTTGGAAGCAATGGTTTTTTGGTTCTTATTCTCGGAAAATTGGAGAAGAACAATAGTGCTTGACCGCATGGCTTTTTCATGCGGCAAGTTTCCCCTAGCTGCATGGCCTTCGCCGCATGGCCCGCCGCATGGACACCTTAATCTCATGGCCGCATAAGACTCGATCCCCCGAGCCGCATGAGACCCGATCCTTCTGACCGTATGGGACTTAGTCGCATGGCCTTGCTTGGACCGGGCCGCATGACTCTGATTGGCCCGAGCCGCATGAACATTTCTCTCCGGCTGCATAGACCTATCTCCTCCTAGCCGCATGAGCTTTTGCCCAGCTGCATAGCCTGGTCGCATAAGCCAGTCTCGTCCTTACTGCATGGCGGGGATTGACTCCTGGCCACATGTACTTCTTTTTCCAAGCTGCATGAATTTGCTATCCCCAGACGCATGAGCTTATGACCCCTTCTTACCGCATAAATTTGCTTCCCTGAGCCGCATGAACCTTTCCTTCCCCTGTCGCATGAGCCCATGTGTCCCTGCCACATATACCCGTCTTCTTCGAGCCGCATGAGCCCTTTTTCCCTTTCAGCCGCATGCGCCCTTAAGCCCGAGCCGCATGAGCCCGAGCCGCATGGCTCTTCCATAGCCCTTGCATTTTATGTTGAGTTGTTACTGTTATGCTTTTGTCTCAGGACCCTCTGTGTAACTTGGGACCCTTGATAGAATGCTTGTGCTCTATTATCCTGCTCATGTTCCATGGAAACGACAGTGACCCGTACTTGTGCACTCTTAACAAGTAACATAACATGATAGTGGCCCATCGTGGTGCACTCTTGATAAGTAAACCTGACATGATATACCTCGATATGCTGTTGCGACGGCTAGCATGACATGACAAGAATGAATGGCCTGGACACCGTGGACGATTGTGTTTGTACAACTAATCCAGTATTGTCTTGCATCATGTCTAGGATAGGGACCCCCTGAGTACTACGGTCAGGGGTACCTACTGAATTCGATTAAGCCTAATAACTAGAATAATCCAGTAGTCATGAAGAGATTTTCTAGCTACAGGCAATCCTGTTATCTGGGCGCACATGTGGACTTGTAGCCTGCCGACGAGTAGGACACATTTCTAGCATGCCATGTGTTGTATCTTTCATGAACAAGATATTCGACCTGGATAACCTAGATGGTCTGCATAGCTTGTGGCTGTTGGAATAGTCTCACTGTATCTTGCTAGTAACTAGGCCTGTGATAACCCTAGTTAGTTAAAGTATCAAGCCGTACTTATTGCTTGGCCGTGAATGTTGGATGGAGTCTAATCAGTCTAGTCTTGTCCTGATCCTGCCCAAGATTGTTACATGACCGGATTGCTTGTGTTTACCTTATCGATAAATGGTGGAAAACCAAGTTTCGTTCAGATGAATGGTTATAACCCCGGTCCTTGTTTGGTTTATGGGTTGTAACCTGGTTATCTGAATAGTCCTATGGTTATCTCCTCGTATATCATCATGATTTTCCCATATTTCCAGTTCTAAATATTTATATTTTATTCTGGTGCTAATTGCTGGTTTTAGTTCTTAAGTGAAGCCTCCTTTGTGGCACTTGCTCTTTCTGGGATCTGACCCAGCTGGTTTTGTATGGCCAGATATCGGAGCAGCTCCAAAGGATCTACCTACCTTCCAGCCCGATGGTGACAACTACGCGTAACCCGGGCAACGAGTCGGTGTTATTTTGGCTCTCCCACTCTATTGTAAAATTATTCTTTTGAGGCGTTTAGCTGACGAGCACGTGTTAGCTCGATTGTACTTTACTTACTATTTGCCTATGGGCTGTAACATGATTAACAAATCCTAGGGTTAATCATGTATGACTGAAACTCTTGCTAGTCTTCACATTTTGTAAAGACTAGCTTCATGATCATCCAAATATGTAATATATGGGATACCTTACTATTGTATATTTGATGCTCTAACATCTTGTAACTATTATTACTTGCTTGAGATTGAGACAATAGGCTTGTTCATGACCATAAGAGACTGATGGTTTGTAGTTAAACCCCCATGTATCTAGACAGGCGTGACCATATAGCGAGGTGGGTTACACTTCGATATACGTAGTTGGCTATGTTCGCCCCCGCTCTCCAGTATTCTGGTTCTGGGGTGTTACATGGTTTAAGTGGTGGCCCATGCAGGTCTTGTGAATCAAGATATGTGAGGGTTTACTGAATAGATGTTTCAATCAGCACTCGCCCTTGATCTCTGCTCGTATCGTCTAAATCTCTGAATTCTTGACCTGGTCACATGCTTGCATCTTTAATCTGTCCTGGTCCTTCCTTATTGTTCCCTATGTCGTCTGCTTCAGCGGCATTGTTCCTGGTCCTACCGATCGACAAGACAGAGCACCGCCCGTGGACCCGCAGCAACCTGGATATCAAGACCAGCATTCAGGAGTAGCCTCGAGAGTCATGCCTACTGGGGGTCAAGAGCCACTAGTCCAGCTAGTCCAGCATGCAGATCCTGATGATGGCACCTTGGTGGGTCTCATCAGGACATTGCTAACTTCCCAAGATCTTCGAGGTGATGTATTGCACCAGGCAGTACAAGATGCTCTAAGCAGAGGTGGTCATCAAGATAACAGTGCAGCCAACAGCTTCAAGCGCTTGAACCCTCCCTTCTTCGATGGTAGCGAAGATGCTATTGCTGCTGATGCATGGCTTCAGGACACTAAGGTTATTCTAGAAGCAGCCAGGACCCCAGAAGACAAGAAGGTAGCCGTGGTGCGCCTATAGTTATTGGATCTTGCCCGCACCTGGTGGGCGGCTCAGGCCGTTGGATTAGTGGTACCTGTTGTCTGGGTAGTATTTCGTGAGAGATTCTAGACCAAGTACTTCGATGCTGTTGTTCGGTACGATCTACAGACGAGGTTCACCAAACTGAAGCAGATGGACAGGACGGTCGACGGATATGCGGCCGAGTTTTCCAGACTTACTCGGTTTGCTCCCTCCTTGGTAGCAACCGAGTTCGACATAGCCCAGCGGTTCCAGCAGGGGCTCCATCTAGAGATTTTATTGGCAGTGGAGCAGTTTGAGCATCAGACTTTCGATGCAGTATTAAGAGCAGCTAGGAGGCATGAGTATACCTCCCAGAGGATTGTGGACCGGATCGGAGGTCGGAAGCGATCTCATGGCTACATGAATCAGTCATCAGCACCAGTCCTGGCAGCTAAGGCTTTGACCATTGGAACTTTGAGGCAGGCGGCCTCAGTGACATCGATTCAGCGTTCAACCCCGACGAACCCTCAGAAGCATAAGCACTCTTCCGCAGTGGGATGTTCACATTGCGGGAAGCCAGGACATGTGGTAGCAGAATGTCGCAGGGCGCAGGAATTGTGCCTGGCTTGTGGGGCAGCAGATCATAAGATAGGATCCTGCCCGAATAGGGGTAGTTCATCATCGTCCAACTTTTCTAGTCCTTCGGTGAGAGGACCAGCTCCAGTACCAGTCTAGCAGCAGCAGCAGTACCCGTTGCCGAGGCCCTTTCCGCCTCAGACCCAAGTAGTTCAGCAGCAGAACCCATAGCAGTATACACAAGCCCAAGACCAGATTCAGAGCAGGCAGAGAAGTTTTCAACAGAAGGGACCCGCACCCAGAGGACATGGTCAGGCGATGGCGTTGACCATGGAAGAAGGATTGGCACCAGGTGAGGTAGTAGCAGGTACTATTCTCGTCAACTCCTTTCCAGCATCAGCGTTATTTGATTCTGGTGCATCGTATTCATTGATGTCTGCACGATTCGCGACACGAATAGGACTGGAGCCCGAGTCATTATCAGTAAGGCTCAATATACTTACTGGTAACGGTCTTGTGAGAGTAGATAGAGCGTTTTCCTTGTGTCGGATCGTAGTTAGCGGTAGAGAGTTTCCCGCTAGATTGATAGAATTCTCGATGGCTGATTATGATGTGGTCTTAGGGATTGGTTGGTTAAGGAACTAGTATGCTAGGATATACTGCCATATTGGCAGGGTTGTTTTTAGCATTCCAGGCGAGCCAGAGTTTTTTTTTTGAGGCAAAGTTGAACCTTCTCCTCCAGTATTGCGGATGGCAGTAGTGTAGAAGCATGGAATTTCACAATCAGAAAGCCCATGCGCCAGACACTACATGCGCCAGAACTCAGACAGCAAATAAGCCATAGACATTCGAAGGACTTTTTATTTTTATAAAAGTCTATTACATGTCCAGAAAAGGTTGTACAAAGGAGAATTTCTACAAAGGAAAGATCCTAGATCTACAGCCAGCGGCCATCATGCGCCCTCAGACAGGCGCAACAACCACCATGCGCCTCCAGATAGGCGCATCAGTCATCACGCGCCCTCAGACAGGTGCAGCAGCCACCATGCACCTCCAGATAGGCGCATCAGTCATCATGCGCCGCCAGTTAGGCGCAGCAGACACTATGCGCCTCCAGCCAGGCGCATCCCATCATCTCTTCAGTAGCTCAGTTATGTGCATCCAGCCCAGCTATGTGCATCCCTTCAGCAGCCCAGTTATGTGCAAATTCTTCCAGCCAGGCTCGCCTGGCCGAGCAGAGCCCAGCTATGTGCCGCCCTTCCAGCCAGGGTCACCGGATAAATGCTTCCACAAAGCATTTAACCCTCTGGCTGGAACCAAGGAGGAGCACGACAAAACTGTGGCCAGGGGAGGCTTCGAAAGAGCCTCCAAAGCCCAAGGAAGATCGTGATCGAAATCACGGCACAAGGGAGCTCTCAACACAACCAGAGTGGGCGACACCCACTTTGAAGGAAGAGAGAGCCTAGCACCGCCATTCCGATCTACGGCTCTTCCCGAACAACGGAGACGGGGCCCGAACATCCCTATCTTTGGATGCAACAGGCACCTTCCGCCTGCCTCAGAAGCCCTCGACTCCGTCTTTTGGATGTAACAGTCACCTTCAAGTGCATCGAAGACAACACGACGTCTCATCTTCACCCTCGGGAGCACTTCATCGACAGAATGCACCCGCATATTCAAATTCATGTTGGAGGTACATGAGGGAACGAGGAGCAAACCTACTCTCCATGCCACTATTTATAGGCCGGACAGATCAAACCTATGCGCCAAGTGGATGGCTCTCCGAATTCTGTGCAATGAATTTGCATTAAATGGATGAACCGGACGCCTCGAATTCAGCCAAATGGCTATTTATAGCACTCGAAGAGCGAGACTGCCGCAACATTAAAGGACATGTCGGATGCGCCAGCCAAACAGCGCATCACATGGACGCACCCTCCAGCATCAGGCGCATCGCACAGATGCGCCCGGTGATACCCGGTGCATCACAGAGGATGCGCCCCCCATCACATCCCCATACCGAGTGGAACACCAACCAACGTGTCCACTCAGCTGTCCATCGAACGTCACAAATATTAAATGCTGAACTGACACCAGAGTTGGCAGCACACTTCCTAAAGTCTGAACAGTTGACAGCTTTTTCAGAAAACGAAGCGTCGGCAACGTCAGCATCATCATGACTGTATTTCGACGGCTACTACCACATGGCCACTCAGCCATCTGCATGCGCCTCCGCGGCCATGCGCTCAAACCTGCATGCGCCTCAAAAGCCATGCGCCCTAGACCCTTCACTGATCCCTAAAGACAGAAGAAGAGTCTCAATTGAAGCCCCGCATGCGCCTCCGCGGCCATGCGCTCAAACCTGCATGCGCCTCAAAAGCCATGCGCCCTAGACCCTTCACTATTCCCTAAAGACAGAAGAAGAGTCTCAATTAAAGCCCCGCATGCGCCTCCGCGGCCATGCGCTCAAACCTGCATGCGCCTCAAAAGCCATGCTCCCCAGACTGATCTCTGATCCCGAAAGACAGAAGGAAAGTCGCCTGCATGCGCCTCAGAAGCCATACGCCCTAAATGGTTTGTAACTCCTAAAGATTATGAGCCGCAGCCTCCTCCTGCGCCCAATCCAAGGCGCAGCTCACCAGATCATCACCCCCCCAAATTCGAGATCTTCGAGCCACGAGTCGACGACATTTGTCCTTTGACTCAACTCGTCCAAGATTTCAGCAACAAGAAGATCTTCTCCTCTGCTACGTGCCGGCTCACAACAGCAGTATGAAGAATTCAATCTCCCACTCAGGGCGCATCAACCATGCGCCCCCCATCAACAACCTCCACGTGGCGTCCCCACGTACCGGCGCATCCTACATATGCGCGCGTGAGCAGTCAACCTGCCCAGATATAAATAGAGGGATCATTTCCTTCTCACACACAGGGACATATACGGACAACACACAGAAATATAACCAGAGAGGCAGATACAGACGCTCAACATCTTCCTCCTCTCAGCAAGCTCCAGCACCCAGAGCAATCTATACCTTCAGAGAACCGATAACCATCATCAGCCCGTCAACGGAGTCAACGCATTACCACTCGCTCTATTGGCACTTAGGACCCAGATTAAACAAAAGTGTACTCCTAGGACTACATCTAAGTCCTACATTGTAACACTGTTCTGTTTGTATTAAGATTTGCAATCAAACGATTTTAATGGCAAACAAGATGGCGACTCTGCTGGGGACTTCTTTCTCTTCTTTTGAGAAAGTCGTGTCACAGGCCGACGATGTGAAGGTGGGCTCCTTCCACAAGACGCTGGTCGTGCGCCTCAATCAACAGGCGTACGAGGAGTTCATTTCTGAAGAAAGTGCGAGTCCTTCGAAGCGGCTGCCAAAGCCGAAGAAGATCCGCACGGCCTGGGTGCGCAAGGTCGACTCCTCGGGCACCACCACTGAAGGGGATGCCGTAATCCAGCCTTTCCTTTCTGCTGACGTTCTCAGCAACCAAGTTGCGCCCGCTGATACAGCGCATCTCTTGGGGAAGCGTGCAGCCGACCACGTCCCCCAGCTATCTCCCTCTCAGGCGAGGAAGATGCACCGACGGAGCAGGGGCGCAGCCAATGCCCCGTGCATCACCTCTGATGCGCCACAAAAGGCTTCTGTCTTTGACAGACTCACTCGCTGTAATAGCGAGGAGAAGTTGGATGCTGAGTACTATGCGCCCCAGCGGGCTAGTACGAAGAAATCCAAGGCGGCACGGGCCATGCGCCATAAACGTGCTATGCCAGCAGCAGGCCAGAGGCACGCGCTTACAATCACGTGCGCTGCCGATGGCAAGCTGTACAAGGTTGACTCAGGTGCTTCTGTTCCAACAACGAGTCGACCTTCAAAGTCCTCATCTCGCTTGGGCGTATCTACTGCGTGCATAACCAAGTCGAGTGAGGCAAACTCAGTGGTCTTGAACTCCCGCGCCTCCTCTGGTTGTGCGTTTGAGGTTCGTTCAAGTCACTTCAAATGTTGTGGTTCCTCCACTACTGATCATGATGCCTGCTTGGTATTAGATCAGGGGGCGCAGCACTCACCTGATCACCCCGGTATTTGGCCTTGCCATTCGTCTGAAAAGGGTGTGAAGGCACTACTCTCCTCCAACGACCTGCGCCATGTGATCACTCACAAGCGTCGGTCAGGAGAGTCGACCAATAAGCACAATGCGCCTCTCACGGGGCATACTTGTGCGGTGGTCACCATCAACTACTGTGGCAAGGCGGCAGTACCATCAAGGCAATCAGTCTTCCAACGGCTACAATCATCGACACCACTCCGACGTCGCCTTGGGACTAAGGTGTCAGCAGAAGAGGAGCCAAAGGTTGCTTCATGCAATGTGATCTCCAACTCCTCATCACTACGGAAGACGACTGCCAATTCCTTGTCTTCATCCAAAGGCCAGCCGAGGAAAGCCAAGGCAGCTGTCTCGATCTCGGGAGTGTTTGAAGGCACTCGGTCGAGAAAGAAGTCCGTGGAGGAAGCTGGGGGTAACCAGACCCTTGTTGAGCCTCCTTCCAAAGACGAAGATGTCCAAAGCACAGCTGCGGCTGATCTTCATCATCAAGATGAGGCTAGTCTCTCTGAAGCCCCTCAAAAGGATGATGTCCTCCAGGACACCGCCGGGGGTAGTTCTGGAAACGAAGAGCTCCTTCAAGACGGAGCTGAGGGCAATAATACCCTTGCAGATGCGCCTATTGAAGATGAACTCCAGAATGTGGCTGGGGGTGGTCAAACATCAGGAGAAGTGACTCCACCACACGAGAGTGAGGTCGAAAGCGAAGCCTCAACCAACCCATCCACTCCTGGCCGCGTCAGGACAGTATACATGGCCGGGGATAAAGTCGAATCTGATGCGCCATCACAGGACATAGTCCAGCGCATAGACTCACTGGAGGGAGGACTTAAAACTCTCTCTGCCTCAATGCAAGCACTGACTCAAGCAGTGTTTGAGATGCGATCAGCATTGATCAGGACACCTTCAACTGGTCCGGACCCAGGAGCTAATGGGGAGTCAAGTGTGCCCCTCCAACGGGCACCCTCAGATACAGAGGCACTTCGAACCTTGGAGCCCTCAAACGCTCCAATCCAAATGGTACCTCCTTCCCCGACTCCTAGCTCTACGGAGGATGTGGTCGAAATGATCAGAGACCTGCGGGAGCGCTTCGAATCCAAGAACAGGCAAGAGGAACGCCAGAAGATGTGCATTCCCCAGCCTTATCCCCTTGAGTGGAACAAGGTAGTTTATCCCCCAAAGTATAAACCATAAACACTCACCCCATACGACGGGAAGGACTCTCCACGACGGTACCTGACGTACTTCCAGTCACAGACATGGCATCTTCCAAAGGAGGACGCACTCCTCACCAGTATCTTTGTCGGGGCCTTGAAAGGGGTGGCATATGACTGGTACTGCAGTCTCCCCGATAATTCCATATCATCCTTCGATGATCTGACGTGCCTCTTCCTTGACCGCTTCTACGACGGTGGGAAGGACATGACGATGGCGTCTCTCATAGAGGTGCGCCAGAAGGATAAGGAAACGGTTCGGATGTTCATCGAACGCTTCCGACAGGCCTGCTTCAGGCTACCTCCAGGCATGCCAGAACATGCGCTCCTCTCCTCTTGCAGCATGAACATGCTGCCTGCAGTAAAACTCTAGCTCAACTCTACTCCCCCTCCTGACTGGAGCTCCTTGATTATCGAAGCTGAAGCTGCAGAAAAGAAGGCGGCCAATGCACGTCTTCTGGGTGTCAGCTTCCCCGCCTTTGACGATAAGGGGAAAAAGTCTGTAGCTAACAGCTCCGGACGAGAAGCAAAGGGGAAACATGCATTGACTGTTAATGCCTCGAAAGGCACATCTGCGCCTACTCAGAAGCCTCCACTGGCACCAAGACCCAAGGAGGTTTATTCCTTCAATGATGATGACACCCTGCAACTTTTCGAGATACTGAAGCAGGGTGACAAGATCAAGCTACCGGACCCAAAGCGGCCCGATGAAGTCGGGAAAGTGGACAACCCGAGGTACTGTCACTACCACCGGTTTGTCGGACACCCGACCAAGGACTGCTACGTCCTCAAAAATTACATCCAGCGCATGATCAACGCGGATGTAATCTCCGTCGACTATGAAGAGAAGACGGTGTCAGCGAATGTGGTCTCATTGCAGTTCGACACCTTGCCGCCAACTACCACGCAAGATGGCATCGTCCCCATCCCTAAGGTGACAATGGAGGTGGTAAACTTACCACCTACCCGTGACAATGTGAGTGGACTCACCCCGCTCACCACATCTCGAGGAGAGGTCCTCTGGGTTCACCCCGACCTCGTCTCTGAGATGACTCAATCGGAGGTACGTCCTACCTCCAAATCAAAAGGCAGGAAGATCAAGTCTTACCGCACGGTCTCTTCTTCAACAGAGGAGGCACTTCCAGTGCAGACGCGTGCACAACAGAACTCCCAGTCCGGCGAAGCTGCCGCCGAGGTGGTGCCTTCTGGTACCATCCCTGAGGAGGGTCCATCTAAGCCCTCGGCAGCCAATAAGCAGAAGCAGGTGGAGGCCCGTTTTGACAGACCTCTACGGAAGGAGAATGCTTCGGGGCTGTCCAAGCCTCACAACTTCGACATTCTGGCACAACTAGCCAGTACACCTGTGCGCCTATCTTTGTTCGAGCTCCTGCGTCTTTCTAAAAACTCCCGAGAAGCTCTCTGCGAAGCTCTGAAGGACGCTGAATCCTTTCTTAGTCAGGTCAAGCAGCCTGAAGACCTCCCAACCACTTGTGCACACCGTCATTGTGCGGATGAAGTTATCCCAAACATAACTTTCACCCAACAAGACATGCTGCTCAAGCATCACCGACATAACCGACCATTGTATTATACCGGGTACATTGGCTCGGTCAAGGTGAGTCGGATTCAGATCGATCCTGGGTCTTCCCTAAGCATCGATCCAAGCTGGGGATCCCGATGTACCGGCTGGCGCCCTCCAATACAACCATCAGTGGCTTCAATGCTAGCAAGAGCGAGCCACTGGGCAAGATCCGACTGAAGTGTCACATTGGCAGCCTCAAAACCGAGGTGACTTGCTACGTGATAGATGCCGAGGTCAACTACAACATCCTGCTCGGTCGACCATGGCTACATGAGTACATGGTGGTGCCCTCCACGCTCCACCAGTGCATGAAGTATGTATCCACTAATGGCGTCATCCGGACGGAGTTTGCAGACATCGATCCTTTCAAAGGGATTGAAGCCTACTTCACCGATTCTGACTTGTACAAGCCCATTGACGAGGAGGAAGCCAACGACGCTAATGATGAGGCAGAGACGGCAACAGAGCCGGACATGGAGCCTGAAACAACTCCCGATGCCCTATTGAAAATCCGACTGAAGGGGGAAACTACCCCAGAAGGCGCCTCCAATGAGCATTAAGCTATCAGGGAAAGCGCCGGCTCGCGAAGCACCCCTGAAGATACGCCTCAAGGGAAAACCGCCTCAGATATCGGCTCCCCTGGTGGCAAAATTACAAGGGATGGCACCACTCACCGGAGGCGCAGTCGAGGCGCCTCTCAAGGTGCGTCTCAAGGGCAAGCCGCCGCAGTCATCCAAAGTGTCAGAGAAGGCTCACATAACCCTCTCAGACCCCAGCATCAAAACTGTGGTAGACTCTCCTAGTCCGCCCCCAGTTCTTACAGACGAGGAGCTTGGTGATATATCTCAACTGACGTAGAGGCACCCTCCTTTGAGAATGTAATCCCACGGGATAAGATCTCGTACTTTATCAATAATAGAGTGTCTTTTAATTATTCTTGTCTTCCACACTGGAATGCCATGTATACATTAGATAACGCTCTACGGTCGTTGCAAACACAAATAACGACCGTACATCATAATCGAGTAGTCCCGTCGTAAGGAGTCTTCATAGTCCCTCCACGAAGCCGAGACGAAGGCACCATCATCTTGGGCAAAATCGAGCGTCATCGGGACCTCCCGTCAATCGAGCCCGAACCTGATACCGGCAGAGTACAAGTCTATCGGTACACAGATACGGCAAAGCACATCATCCAAAAGATGGGCTACGACCTGAAAAGCAACAAAGGCTTAAACTACGGCAAGGGTCGGCATCTCCCTGTCCGGCTTTCGATGCCCAATGGAAAGCCACAGGACTATTATAATCGGACTCGACGGGGATTAGGCTATGTCACGCCGTCATCAACCCCAGAGAGTTCAGATGCAGAAGACGTAGAACATTCCCACTCGTCCGAAGCATCGACTTGGGATTCCGATACCAGTATCGGATCAGTCTTCAGGAAAGTGCTGTCAGCTAACATGACGTCAGCACAACCTCAAAAGAATGAAGGCAAGGACCAAGCACCGGAACCCTTCGAAGAAGAACCCTGCGCCCAACGCCTAGGAGAACAATGGGAAACGCGTTTTGAGCTACGTGAACCTCCCACTGAAGATGAAGTCGAGCAGATCGACCTCGGAGATGGGTCTTCTTCCAAACCTATCTTCATCAGTAAAAGCCTACAGGGAGAAGATCGAGAGTCTTTAATCCAACTGGCTAAAGAGTATATCGACGTCTTCGCCTGGAGCTATGAAGACATGTCGGGACTCGATCCACAGATCGTAATGCATAAGTTGAACATCTTACCTGATGCCAAACCTATCAAACAACAACAGCGACACTTCCGTCCGGACATCATGAATGCCATCGATCAGGAGGTAGACAAACTCTTGACCAGCAGCTTCATCCGTGAGGAACAGCACCCGGATTGGGTAGCCAACGTCGTTCCTGTCACCAAGAAGAACGGGAAGATACGAGTCTGTATCGACTTCAGGGACCTCAACTCTGCTTGCCCGAAGGACGAATTCCCACTTCCAATTACTGATGTGATGATCGACAACACATGTGGCTTTGAGCGCATGTCCTTCATGGACGGGTATTCAGGCTACAATCAAATCAAGATGTTCCCCGATGACGCGAAACACACGTCATTCAGGACTCCAAAGGGTATTTTCTGCTACACAGTAATGCCCTTCGGCTTGAAGAACGCCGGTGCGACATACCAGCGAGCCATGAGCACCATCTTCCGTCAACATCTTCACAAGACAGTCGAATGTTATGTTGACGACATCGCAGTCAAGAGCCGCCTCAAAGGAGATCACCTACAGGACCTGAAGACGGTCTTCGATCTCATGCGGGCACATCAACTCAAAATGAACCCCGCTAAATCCTTTCTGGGGGTTTCCAGCGACAAATTCTTGGGCTTTGTCATCACAGCGAAAGGCATTCATGTTGATCCTGAGAAGACCAAAGCCATCCTCAATATGGACCCTCCGAAGAACCTTTGAGAACTTCGAGGCCTACAGGGACGTCTGGCATATATCCGGAGGTTCATAGCAAATCTCTCCGGTAGATGTCAACCCTTTACTCAGCTCATAAAGAAGAGAGTCTCTTACGTCTGGACAGAGGAGTGCCAAAAGGCTTTCGACGACATCAAGGCTTACTTAATAAGCCCACCAGTCCTGGTAGCGCCCGTCGCCGGTAAACCATTTCTCCTCTACGTCCGTGCCATGGATCATTCCCTTGGCGCTTTGCTGGCTCAAAACAGTGACACAGGCTACGAGCAAGCAATCTACTACCTTAGTCGAACAATCATCGGGGCCGAACACCGGTACAACCCCGTTGAAAAGGAGTGCTTGGCTTTGGTATTTGCCATCCAGAAGACTCGTCATTATGTCTCGGGTCAGACAATTCATGTCATTTCCTGAGTCAATCCGCTCAGAGTCCTTATGACAAAGCCAGGATCATTGAACTCCCGGCTGGCTACATGGGTGATCCTGCTAACACCGTACAACATGGTGTTTGTTCCGCAAAAGGCTGTCAAGGGTCAAGCCCTGGCTGACTTTTTAGCGGCACACCCCATCCCATAATCCTCAAAACTCTATAAAGATATCCCGGATGAGGTCCAAGAATCCAACGTCATCGAAGGAAGCGCCGTTTGGCGGATGTTCTTCGACGGTGCTTCGAGAACAGGCCCCAAAGGCCAAATCATCGCAGGAGTGGGGGTAGTCTTAGTCTCCCCCGATCAGCTGGTCATCCAACGTGCGTACTCTCTTTTGAAGCCGTGTTCCAACAACGTGGCCGAGTACAATGCGCTCGTCATGGGACTCCAGCTCGCACAACAGCTGGGGGTTGACCACCTGGAAGCCTACGGCGACTCAAAACTCGTCGTGAACCAAATTAGGGGACAATACGAGGTTCGCCATGAAGATTTAATCCCTTATCATGAAGTCGCGTTGAACATCATTTCAACCTTCACCGGGTTCTTCATCGAACATGTCCCCCGTTTACAAAACTTGGAGGCCGATGCTCTGGCTGGCCTCGCGGCCTCATTGGCAGCACCCCTTGGGACTCAATACTATGTCACGGTGACTGGCCGAGACCTGATTTGTTCCAGAACAACCTATGCTTGCAGGTGGCTCACACCATGTCGGCGAATGCTGGTGTCAATGTCCGAGATTGGAGGTTTCCGTTCATCGACTTCGCTGTTTACGGAATCCTTCCCAAGGATCCGAAGGAAGCTGTCTCAGTCAAGAGACGCTCCCTTCGTTTTTACTACGACACAGCTACCAAAACGCTGCACCGACGCTCCTTCGATGGGCTCCTCCTGCGATGCCTGTCCAACGAAGAAGCAGCCGAAGCTCTTCAAGAAGCTCATGATGGAACTTGTGGAGCTCATCAACCCGGTCCTAAGTTGCAAGATCGACTGCGACGTATGGGCTACTACTGGCCAACTATGGCCGTTGACGCTGTTGAATATGCTAAGAAGTGCCACGCGTGCCAACTTCATGCAGACTTCATACATACGCCATCGGAACCGCTACATCCTACAGTCGCCTCCTGGCCCTTCGAAGCCTGGGGCATGGACATTGTGGGACCGATCACCCCTCCTTCATCAAGAGGACACCGTTTCATCCTGGCCATCACCGACTACTTCTCCAAATGGGCGGAAGCAGTCCCACTGGCAGAAGTAAAAAGCTCCAGAGTGGTCAACTTTATCAAACACCATGTCATTTACCGTTTCGGAGTACCCTGGCAGATCATCCATGACAATGGTCCTCAGTTTATCAGCCACATTTTTAGCAGGTTCTGTAACAAGAATCGCATTCAGAATGTGGCCTCAACCGCCTACAATCCGACAGCAAACGGACTGGCTGAGGCATTCAACAAAACTATCGTTAGGCTGCTCAAAAAGGTCGTGTCATCCAACAAACGCGACTGGGACGAAAAGCTTGGCGAATGCCTTTGGACCTACCGTACAACGGTACGGACCCCAACAGGCAACACTCCATTCTTCCTAGTCTACGGAAGCGAAGCGGTATTGCCTCTCGAGATACAGATATCCTCACTCCGCGTAGCAATCACAAACAAACTCACAGAAGAGGACAATCAACGTCGTCGTCTGCGGAAACTGGAGGCACTTGACGAAAAGCGTCTCCTATCTCAACAACACATCGAACTCTACCAAGCCCGTATATCACAGGCTTTCAACAAGAAGGTCAAACAGAGGACTTTCCAAGTTGGCGACCTGGTTCTAGCAGTCAGAATACCAATGGTGTTGACCCACAAGACACCAGGAAAGTTCGAGCCCAAGTGGGAAGGACCTTTCATCATTGAGACGGTATACTCAAACGGAGCTTACCGCCTCGCCAAACCCATTGGGGACTTGTTCATGATGCCCATCAACGGCAAGTTCCTAAAGAAGTACTATTCTTAACACCCTCTAGACATGTACTTCCCCAAACAACCTCTTTCCACCGACTCATACGCTTCCGAAACCCAGCTGTTCCGTGGCATCCTCCAGTAGAAAGATAACCACGTCCATATTACCTCTGAGTTATCTCTGTACGCCCTACAAAGCGGAATCTTACACTTCGTAAGCCTACGCTACCCTTCATGTTTACCACGTCCACATTACCTCTGAGTAAACATCTCGTACAAACAACCCCTGCGTTATTGTACATTGATCGCCGAACTTCCACGTCCACATCACCTCTGAGTTGTTCAGCGTATCCCCCAAGATCATTCCTACCACGTCCATAATACCTCTGAGTAGGAAGATTCTATCATTTCGAACCTAATGATTGCCATGTCCACATTACCTCTGAGCAAACATAATGGTTCCTTCAAACTTATTATCTGTACCTAAAAACCAAGGTACACAAAAGATAATAGGTCCACACAAATCATCAAGTTCATGACAAAAAAATGAACACATTACAAAAGTTGCGTACTTCTTTATTCAAAAAGAGAGAGAGTACAAGACTACACTATCCCTCAACAAGGGTTGCAAAAGAAAGGAAGAAGCCACAATCCCTAAGCCTCTCCAGGATGGGTCGAGAGCTCTCTGACTCGTTGCCTCAGGTCAGCAGTACGAGTCCCCACAGTTGCCAGAACTCGACGCTCGGCCTCTTGACGCATCAATTCGACAGCCTCAACAGAAGTTTCGCCCTCGTACTTCTCATCAAGCTGTCGTCGTTGCTGAGCCAAAGCAAGAGTCCGCTGAGTAAAAGTTGCTTCCTCCTGCTTGAATGTTGCGTGTTCAGCCCGAACACGATCAGCTTCTAATTGGAGTCGGGCCCGCTGATCCTCAAGGCGGTGCATCTGGACGTCGAACTCCGCGATGTTGGCGTCCAATGCAGCCCGTGCCTCCGTCGTCTTCTTCATAGACTGAGACAACTGCTCTGCCGCAGCCTCAATCTCAGCCACCTCGCGCTCCTAATCGCTCACAGTGGCCTGATGAGAAGACTGGATTTCAGCAATCAACTTCCCCTTCTCCGCCTCTATTAAGAAGGAGAGGTCGTTTCGCTGGATGCGCTGAAGTTTCGCGAGCCGCTCGTCCAGCTCAATCACCGAAGCCTCCAGAATTTCGGCCATATGGTCGTGGCCTTGGTGAATACGAATCAGCTCGATGCAGGGCTTTGCCAGAGTTCTTGCCGTCGCAAAACTCCCGTTGGCATCCATCACAGCAGATACACCCTTCTGCAGTATTTTGTACACCCCCTCGACGAGGAACTTCACATACTCGTCTGCATCCGCCAGGACCTGCGGCGTCATAGCAGGAGTTGGAGGAGCTACTACAGCTTGCGGACCGGAAGAAGATCCGCCCACCTCAACTAGCGAGACTTGAACCTCGGCATCAACGGGCTCTTCATCAACAGGGGCTGGACTGCTAGCCCGAGGAGCCGAAGCAACAGAAGGAGCCGGCACAGGCGTCGAGATGGTTCCCCAAGTAGAAGGAGCTACAGAGGGTTCTGCACCCTTACCCTTCTCAAGCCCGGAGGAGCCACCGACATCAGCGACCACCTCTGCTAATGCCAACGTCCTATCAACAGTTGGTATCTCCCTTGGCAGAATAGGGAGATTATCACTTGTCTCTTCACCCGTCTCAGCGGTCGTAACCGGCAGACGGGTCTCATCATCAAGTCCCTCAACCAGGACAGAATCTGTCGCTACCTCCTGAACGGTAGCCGCCTCAACTTCCATATTTGGAGCCGGGGTAGGGCTCGACAATGATATAGCCGACCTCCCCTCATCATGATAAGGAGGGGATTCAACCCTCTCCTCTGTCTCAACTACTTCTGTTGCCTCCGCAACAGGCTCTTGCAACTCTGGAGCAACGTTAGCGGAAGATGACGAACTCTATTCTTCTTCACCACCAGGAAACGGTGTCGCACCCTCAGTGTCCCTTCTGACATAATCTGGGGATACTGGAACCTCCACGTCAACAGCATCCTCCGGATCTTCCTCCGTGGGGGACATCATAGTCGGCGGGATACGCACTTCAGACGAGCCCGCCGTCTCTTCTCACCTGCTCCCACTCGACTTCGGAGTACGAGGTTTTCTTTTCAACGATTCCTACAAGAGAAGGCGAAGCTTCATAAAATAGTGGAACCAAAATCAGACTATGGGGGACGCTTTTACCTCTGCGGACGCTGAATCCGATGACGCCGTCGGTGACGACGCCTTCTTCTGCTTCTTCCGTACGGGAGATTCGATCCCTAGGTCTGCACGTCGTTTTGATCGATCGCCCGAGGGTTCTGATTGAGATGCGGAAGGGGCACGACCTACCCCTGACAGACGATGCGATCGAGCCTTCACTGGCACATCCCCGGTCACTGCTAGCGGGGTTCCTGCAATCAGACTGGTCTTCCTGTCATATCCGGGGGGCGCGGCAGCCATAGCACAGTAAAATTTGGCGGCTGAGTAAAGAATAGGCGGCCGCGGATCTAGGACGGGCAACGTAAAACGAGCCCCAGTACATCCGACATTATAATAATGCCAAGCTCGTGCGCCGTCCAACAAACTTCCAATATACCCCAGAGAAATATTGGAGTTGTCCAATATCAGCTGGGCATAACCAAATTGCCGCACAAAGCGGCTCGGTAAGTAGGGTTCCAGGTAGCACTGATTCCTGTTCCGGTATACCAGATGAGACGGCCGGATGCTCTGCAACCAGCGGAATCCCCATTGAGGCAGAGTGGTGGTACCTTCGCCTGAATCCTTTAAATCTTCATCGGCCTCAAAACCTAAGTAGATTGGACTGACTTTGGTAATCTCCCAACCTTGAAGACGGGATAAAACCTTTCTACAAACAGGGACGCCAGTATGCGACCAGCTCCTCCGATTGAAACGACGAAGGAGTGCATCTCCGGCCTTATAGTCTTCTTTCGAGCCTGGACTCATCACACTGGGATAATTTAAAATCAGCCATCCCATCAAATAGTGAAATGGCGGCACGCGGGAAGTTATTGTTTCTGCCTCTGTCATGAATCACATTTCCAGTAAACTCTCGCAAAACCTCGCTGCAGGTTACATACCATAGCAGGGAGAAGAGCCAAACGCCGGCCGAAGACCAACTTCACGGCTGGCAGGATTAAGTTCCGGGTTACCCTCTCCACGGCACCGGATCCGCCCGCGAACACGCAATCCCGGAGCCATATCATCAGATAAGACGCCAACACCGCCTTGGATGATATTCGATAAGCAAGATGCCAGAAGCAGCTGTAGGAGCGTGCATCTGACTGCTGGTCTTCATTCCCTCGGGGATTCTTCTCCCCTAACCTGTTCATCTCAGACAGCACTTCGCTACGAGAGAGCGCCGGCGGAGTAGAAAACTGTGAGGGATCTTCTTTGTCTTGTCTAAAGACATAATCTCTCCAAGCGGTCACGTGGGGCTGCGCCCCGTTTCTATCCCTCCTCTGCATATAGTAATGATGACTCGCCACTTCCTTGAAGACGGCCGTCATCTCCTCAGCCCTATCCCCCAGGACTTGAAACTCCTCGTTGGTCGGAAAGTACTCTTCATAGGGTTCCGACCCCCAAGGGAGTTTTGACACCTCGTACATCTCATGAAGTGCGAGCCCTAATTCCCCCACAGGAGTAAAAAAGGTCCTAGTATGGACATCAAACATCTCCAGTAGTGCAAGAAACATGTGCCTATTGAGATCAACACCCGCCTGGGTAGCACGAATCGCGGCAGTCAACCCGATCTCTCGAAGCTTGGCCCGAAACTGCGACAAGATCCAGAGTGTCAGTCTATCCCACTTGAAAACGTAATGGCACCAACCCTCCACCCGAAACTCCCCTTTCGGGTATAAACGTTCCATCATAAACATACGATGTGTGAAAGTCGAGGCACTATAAGCAAACGTATCAATGGGTACGTCACTATAGAGGCTCCCGGGACGTAAAGTCCGCCAGGTGAAAGAAGACCCAGACCGTGTGGCGGTCAAAGTATCCCTTTGGTCGGAGGCAGAATCAATTTGGATGACGCCAGTCACCACACCCCCCTGAGAAGGGGTAAGATCCCAAGACATCCTCCTTTGGGAAACAAGGTGACAGAAGGACGTCAAAGGCCATTGACGTTCAAGTTGCTTAACAGTCATATGCACTCCATTCGCTGTAAAGAACCAGTCCTCCTTGACCTTCAACACTGTCGCATCAATAGAAGTGAGGCGGTCGCCGAACAGGAACTCAGGCTTCAAGAAGGTCAATTTATCGGATGTGGAGGATTTCAAAACACCACGTTCCATCATCCGTTTGAGGAATCCATGCTGTTGCTCACGGATTTGGGTCATTCTCTCGGGAGGCTGATCCAGCATGAGAGCATCTTGAGCGGGGTTTATCACTTCCTCATCATACTCTACCCCCATCTGGTTGAAGGCAGCATCCAAGAATACTTCGTTCAAAGGTGGGATCGCCACTGACACTGGCAAAGATCAGAAAATATTAGAGGCAACAAGAGAAAGAAGAGCTTCGGCACATCGTTAAAACCCATGCGCGTCAGAGTCTCGGCACATCATTAGGGTTCAAACCCATGCGCATCAACAGTAGAGCCTCGGCGCATCATCAGGGTTCAAACCCATGCGCGTCAGCAGTAGAGCCTCGGTGCATCATCAGGGTTCAAACCCATGCACGTCAGCAGTAGAGCCTCGGCGCATCATCAGGGTTCAAACCCATGTGCGTCAGCAGTAGAGCCTCGGCGCATCATCAGGGTTTTAACCCATGTGCGTCAGCAGTAGAGCCACGGCGCATCATCAGGGTTTAAATCCATGTGCATTGGCGAACAATGACCGCGGCACATCATTAAAGACCCAAGGTCTATGTGCGTTGGTGTAAGGAAAATGAGACTTACCAACCACCTCCGGCCGAACTTCGATCGGCCGTCGAGGAACATCAGCCGTCACAACCTTTGCAGGCTCTTTCGCTTTCTCCTTCCCCTTGCCGGCACCACCGCGAGGAGTCTTGGGAGCCATTCTCTCGAAGAAGAAAGAAGTTAGGGTTTTGAAGAAGAACTCTAAAGAAAGCAAAGGCACAGAGAAGAAGATCTCTTTCTCTCTACAACCCTCACCTATTTATAGGGCTTGATCGCACGCGTGAACCGATTACGTGTAATCTCAGCCGTCGCTTCGGGTTCCGTGAAGAGATAACAGCAAATACAGCCAAAAGATCATCATTAATCTTTTTGGGTTACCAAAGCGTCATCAGCTGGAAGGAGCATGCGCCAGAACAGGCATGCGCCCAACAATCGTGCGTCCTGACCTCCATGCTTCTTATTCAAAGTATTCTAAAACTTATTCAAAAGTTTTGAAAACTTTGAAGGGGGTCTTGTAGAAGCATGGAATTTCACAATCAGAAAGCCCATGCGCCAGACGCTACATGCGCCATAACTCAGACAGCAAATAAGCCATAGACATTCGAAGGAGTTTTTATTTTTATAAAAGTCTATTACATGTCCAGAAAAGGTTGTACAAAGGAGAATTTCTACAAAGGAAAGATCCTAGATCTACAGTCAGCGGCCATCATGCGCCCTCAGATAGGCGCAGCAACCACCATGCGCCTCCAGATAGGCGCATCAGTCATCACGCGCCCTCAGACAGGCGCAGTAGCCACCATGTGCCTCCAGATAGGCGCATCAGTCATCATGCACCGCCAGTTAGGCGCAGCAGACACTATGCGCCTCCAGCCAGGCGCATCCCATCATCTCTTCAGCAGCTCAGTTATGTGCATCCAGCCCAGCTATGTGCATCCCTTCAGCAGCCCAGTTATGTACAAATTCTTCCAGCCAGGCTCGCCTAGCCGAGCAGAGCCAGCTATGTGCCGTCCTTCCAGCTAGGGTCACCGGATAAATGCTTCCACAAAGCATTTAACCCTCTGGCTGGAACCAAGGAGGAGCACGACAAAACTGTGGCCAGGGGAGGCTTCGAAAGAGCCTCCAGAGCCCAAGGAAGACCGTGATCGAAATCACGGCACAAGGGATCTCTCAACACAAGCAGAGTGGACGACACCCACTTTGAAGGAAGAGAGAGCCTAGCACCGCCATTCCGATCTACGGCTCTTCCCGAACAACGGAGACGGGGCCCGAATATCCCTATCTTTGGATGCAACAGGCACCTTCCGCCTGCCTCAGAAGCCCTCGACTCCGTCTTTTGGATGTAACAGTCACCTTCAAGTGCATCGAAGACAACACGACGTCTCATCTTCACCCATGGGAGCACTTCATCGACAGAATGCACCCACATATTTGAATTCATGTTGGAAGTACGTGAGGGAACGAGGAGCAAACCTTCTCTCCATGCCACTATTTATAGGCCGGGCAGATCAAACACATGCGCCAAGTGGATGGCTCTCCGAATTCTGTGCAATGAATTTGCATTAAATGGATGAACCGGACGCCTCGAATTCAGCCAAACGGCTATTTATAGCACTCGAAGAGCGAGACAGCCGCAGCATTAAAGGACATGTCGGATGCGCCAGCCAAACAGCGTATCACATGGACGCGCCCTCCAGCATCAGGCGCATCGCACAGATGTGCCCGGCGATACCCGGCGCATCACAGAGGATGCGCCCCCCATCACATCCCCATACTGAGTGGAACACCAACCAACGTGCCCACTCAGCTGTCCATCGAACGTCACAAACATTAAATGCTGAACTGACACCAGAGTTGGCAGCACACTTCCCAAAGTCTGAACAGTTGACAGCTTTTTCAGAAAACGAAGCGTCGGCAACGTCAGCATCATCATGACTGTATTTCGACGGCTACTGCCACGTGGCCACTCAGCCATCCGTATGCGCCTCCGCGGCCATGCGCTCAAACCTGCATGCGCCTCAAAAGCCATGTGCCCTAGACCCTTCACTGATCCCTAAAGACAGAAGAAGAGTTTCAATTGAAGCCCCGCATGCGCCTCCGCGGCCATGCGCTCAAACCTGCATGCGCCTCAACAGCCATGCGCCCTAGACCCTTTACTGATCCCTAAAGACAGAAGAAGAGTCTCAATTGAAGCCCCGCATGCGCCTCCGCGGCCATGCGCTCAAACCTGCATGCGCCTCAAAAGCCATGCGCCCCAGACTGATCTCCGATCCCGAAAGACAGGAGGAAAGTCGCCTGCATGCGCCTCAGAAGCCATGCGCCCTAAATGGTTTGTAACTCCTAAAGGTTATGAGCCGCAGCCTCCTCCTGCGCCCAATCCAAGGCGCAGCTCACCAGATCATCACCTCCCCAAATCCGAGATCTTTGAGCCACGAGTCGACGACATGTGTCCTTTGACTCAACTCGTCCAAGATTTCAGCAACAAGAAGATCTTCTCCTCTGCTACGTGTCGGCTCACAACAGCAGTATGAAGAATTCAACCACCCAATCAGGGCGCATCAACCATGCGCCCCCCATCAACAACCTCCACGTGGCGTCCCCACGTACCGACGCATCCTACATATGTGCGCGTGAGCAGTCAACCTGCCCAGATATAAATAGAGGGATCATTTCCTTCTCACACACAGGGACATATACGGACAACACACAGAAATATAACCAGAGAGGCAGATACAGACACTCAATGTCTTCCTCCTCTCAGCAAGCTCCAGCACCCAGAGCAATCTACACCTTCAGAGAACCGATAACCATCGTCAGCCCGTCAACGGAGTCAACGCATTACCACTCGCTCCATTGGCACTTAGGACCCAGATTAAACAAAAGTATACTCCTAGGACTACATCTAAGTCCTACATTGTAACACTGTTCTATTTGTATTAAGATTTGCAATCAAACGATTTTAATGGCAAACAAGTAGCAGCAGTGCAGTTACCCCGGATAGTCGAGGAGTTTCCAGATGTTTTCCCAGAAGAGCTTCCAGGAATGTCGTCAGAGCGAGAGATCGAGTTTACTATCAACTTGATTCCAGGGACAGCCCCAGTATCAGAGAGAGTCTACAGGTCAGAGTTAGAGATATTGTACAAGATGATTGAAGAACTCAGGACCAAGAGATTCATTCGTGCAAGTGGATAGCCTTGGGGAGCCCGGATGCTTCTTGTGAAAAAGAAAGATGGTACGTCCATATTATGTGTAGATTATTGTACCATGAACTCAGTGACAATCATGAACAGATACCCTCTTCCGAGGATAGATGACTTGTTTGATCAACTCAAGGGGCAACAGTGTTCTCGAAGATTGATTTGCGGTCAGGATACCAACAGATCAGAGTCAGAGAGCAGGAAATTCCGAAGACAGCTTTTAGATCTAGGTATGGGCATTGGAAGTTCCTTGTTATGTCCTTTGGTGCAACCAATCCGCCGGCTGTATTCATGGACCTCATGAATCGTATCTTCATGACCTATTTGGATCAGTTCGTGATTGTGTTTATAGACGACATCCTGGTCTATAGCAAGAGTGAAGCGGAGCATGAACAACATCTCAGAATTGTCCTCTAGATTCTCAGAGATCACCAGTTGTATGTGAAGTTCCGTAAATGTGAGTTCTAGCTCGATCACATTTCCTATTTGGGTCATATCATCACCAGAGAAGGAATAGAAGTAGATCCACAAAAGATCGTGGCTATTGAGACGTGGCCAGTACCCAGCACAGTTACAGAAGTTTACAGTTTTCTTGGCTTGGCCGACTACTACCGACGATTTGTTTCAGACTTTGCTCGGATATCAGCGCCATTGACCCAGTTGACCCGCAAGGATGTGCAATTTGCTTGGATAGCAGAATGTCAGGATTCTTTTGAGAAATTAAAGCGAGCCTTGATGACGGCGCCCATTCTCACGCTTCCAGATGGGATCGAGGGATTCTCAGTGTATTGTGATGTTTCAGGCAGAGGTTTAGGATGCGTTTTGATGCAGCATAGGAAGGTAATAGCTTATGCGTCACGTCAACTTCGTGATCATGAGAGAAATTACCCAACCCACGACTTGGAGTTGGCAGCAGTAGTGTTTGCATTTAAGCTTTGGAGACACTACTTGTATGGAGATAGGGTATAGATTTTCACCGGCCATAAGAGCCTGAAGTATGTGTTCACTCAGAATGATCTTAACATGCATCAGAGGAGATGGCTAGAGCTGTTTGTGGATTATGATATCAACCTGCAGTATCATCCTGGGAAGGCCAACATCATTGTAGATGCATTGAGCAGGAGAGCTGGAGTTTATTTTCTAACAGCACAACTAGAGTTATTAGCAGATCTTCAGAAGATGGGTATTAAAGTTGTACTTCCTACCAATATGGCATTGATGGCCATCATACAACTTCAGTCCAGTATTGTTGAGAGGATCAAGTCAGCGCAGTCAGCTGATTCCAAGCTTCAGTGACTTAGAGCAGAGTGTGAGGCAGGACGACGGCCAGAGTTACGTATACATGAGGACGGTACACTTCGACATGGGAAGCGTCTTTGTGTATCCAGTGGAGACATCAGACAGGAGATCATGGCAGAAGCTCATAGTTCTCTGTATTCCATTCATCCCGGTGGCACGAAGATGTATCGTAATATCCGTCAGCACTTTTGGTGGAATGGCATGAAGAGGGAGATAGCCCGGTTTGTCTCTCGGTGTTTGGTTTATGTTAGGACCCGCTCCCGAATAACCGGATACGTGTCAGAGCCCAGCCTTTGTCGTTAGACAGAACAAAGTAAGTTGTACCAATCTAGGGAAAAACTAACCAGATATCAAGACAAGTATGAAAACACAGCATCTATAATGTATCCCAGAGTAAAAGTATAAGGATCAGAATTTATTACATTCCAGAAATGACAGAAAGTCTACTAGTCTCAATACATGGAAATAATAGGAAAAAACTAAGGAAGCTCTAGGCTTCTGCAGCCTCTAAGTCAAGAGCAGCACCAGCTAGCTCTCCTACATCAATAGGCTCCTCGCTATAGTATGTGTCGCACAATGACACCAACTCACCTGCAACTTATCCAGTCAGGAGCGGACCTAGTATATCCAAGAAAATGAACATGTACATTATGGTATGAATCAAGGAACAAGAATATATATAAAGTACAGGTAATGAGAACAAGACATGAAACTGAACAGGAAATACTGAAAGTAAAACATGGAACATAGTAAGAGTCCTAAGCATGAAATACAACCTAAACATGAAATACAACCATGAAATCCTGAAATACAAACTGAATCTTGACATGTACAATATTTGCAATATATCTAGATTGTGTGATCAGCTTGGGTAGATGCAATTATCATGAAATGGTACTGCTTTGGTCTCGCGTGCACGGTACGGGGCCCAAGCTATTCACATGAGTAGTAACATGGTTTCATCACATATCTATAGTATTTTCCCTCTCAGACGCAAGTAATACATGAGACACGAAACCAGACCATATCGTGATACATTGTGACAATCAAGGGTATTCAAGAATGAACATGCAAGACATGAGAAATGAACAAATCCGAGGAGTATACTTGCCTGGCTCCGGGTGATCGAGAAAAGGTAGTAAAGCTGGGAATCCTCCTGTTTATGAATTACAAGTTGATTAATGAACAGACTAAATTTAATTTGTTATCAAATTATTCTAATTAAGATATACTTGTTTAGTCTCTACTTAATTCATCCTATAATTCAGTTTCCATTAACTACACCATAATGTAACACACCTTATCATTAAATATTTCCTAGTTACTATATATACTTCAAGTAGCATGACCCCCTCCCTAAGCTATTAAACTTAGCTAAAGATAATCTAAAAGAACTCTTCACACATTACTTAAACTCATTATCAGATGACTTCTAAATTGGTCAAATTCAAATGAAACCAACCTATAGCCTCCTGAAATCTTATGTTCCAACTAAAGGGAATTTCTGAACTTCCAGAAACTTGATAAGTATCAAGTCTCCTCAATGAATGGGAATTTCAGTTCAATGTCCCATACCAGTCCAAATTCAGTCTCTCTAAATTCACAGATTAAATCCTGAACCAGTATACTACTAATTTTAACTATTACTAGTACTACTCAGCCTTACAAGGCATGGTACATACCCTCTTAGTTCATAAGGAAATCCTATTATAAGTTGGTATTTGGAAGGGTACCCCAAGTAATATAAGTAGTAATATAACTTAAGAGAAGGTTTTAAACTCAGGTTTCTTATAGGAATCTAAAACAATTGGACTAACTGCTAACACCAATAGGTTCAACAAGAACCATACAAGTTAAGTCATAAATACTTCAACCCTGCATGAAGTAGAATTGAAAGAAGGTCTTGACACAATAATTTACTCTCAAAGTTCAGTTTGAACAACCTGAGAATCAAAACAGTCTAAAACTAAACAGTTATCATTCCTCCTTATCATTCAGGGAAACATCTACAACCTATTCAGTCTTATAGATACTCAGATATTACTCCATGACAGTACAGTAGCAGTGGTAGGATACTGTACTATGTATCCATATATCACTCAGTCCTAATCAGGATAGTACCCCATTCGTTCAGTCCAATTGGTGAAGTCATGAGTTATTCCTCAAACCCAATTGTAGGACAACCCATTTAGTCAATCCCATATCAACACATGAACTGATATCCCCAGTTTCAGTCTATAATTCCTGGAATTGATATTACTCAACCTTGGTAAGATTTATCATCTCAATCCAAACTCAATTTGGTTCCTATCAGTTTACCCAGGCTCCCAAACAGTCAACTAAAATACTCAAAGTAGCAGTCCAATCCTTACAGGATTTACGACTGACAAAACATGCTTAAGGTGATCAATATCACCCTTTAGGTGATTGAATAATGGTTTAGTCTACAATATTACTGAAAAGGCCCAGTAACCAACCCAGGTGATGTTTTATCACTCAATTTAGCTAAATGATTCCTGAATCGGGACAGTCTTGCTTACTGTCCCATTCACCCATCCTTTATAATACAGAACATGGAAAGACATCAACCAACAGATTAAATATGGGGCCGACATCAAAAGTTATAGGACTTAGTTTAAATGTAAAGTTTCTATAGTTGATGTGCCATCATGATATCCCAAAATCTGCAGGAACAGGACAGTCTTTATTCAGACAAAATAAATCAGAGAATAGGTGACTAATCACCAATATTTAGGTGAGAACTCTACTTAAGAAGGGTATTAACCTAAGCTTCTAATTCAAAATTCAGGTAAGGTTCTATCCTCTAGTAGGACTGATGCCAACTCAACAGCCAACAATTATTAATCTAAAAGAGTTTACCTCAAGTGGCTGTCACTAAGTTCAGTAAACTCTTCCTAACAACCAAATGTGTAATCAATATCAATTTCCCATGTTCCATTTATCAAAGGGTGCATATGTATTAACAGGTATCACTAACTAAACTATTGCACATGTACTCTCAAGTTCAATAAGGTGAATCAAACATTGCATAGGAAGTCCATGCTTGTTTGAACTATATAGCATATAGTAATCCTTAATAAATTATACCCACATTGCATATGAAATTTCAGGTTATCTAAACTGCTAAACAATGGTATGAAGCCTCGGTTTCATATGACAGATGACTTGATCAAAACTATCCTTCAATCCAGGGTACAACCTTGTCCTTGACTCCAATATAAATAGAATAAGATTGACCTCATAGATTACAAATACACGCCAGTTATCACCCCTTCAACAATTTTAGTCCTAATGAAGACTGACATAAATCAGTCCCAAGGAATATACATTCAATTCCTTATCCCACATATACACAATAAATTTTAATATTACTAATCATACACCCAGTTATCACTGTAAAGAGCCATACCTGGAATTTGCAACTCGATCTGAATTTAGGACACTTAAGTACGACACAACAACTTCTCATGTCCAGCAGGATTTAACTCCTGATCAGGTAAATAAACAAATGTGTGGTGACCAAGAACAAAGTCAATTAAATCATGGAATTAGAATATGTTCAGAGAATTTATTGAAAGCTATCATAAAACTCACCGATCTACTCGGTTTACACTTTGATCCTTCTCTCAAGCCCAACGATTCCCTCCTCAATTTTCTTAAGAAAACTTCAACAAAACAGAGGAGCAACTCAATCTAAGCGTACATTTTCGTATCAGCAAAACTTCAAATCTAGATCAAAAGATCGATAATCACTATGTTAATTGATTGATAATTCCATCAAGAATAGATCAGGACACTAAGAGAAATCTGAATGAAATGAGTCGTTCGACCATCAATGTAACATTTGGTTTTCTAATCAAGGAAGAACAGAGAAGAACCAGGAGAATCACCATTACCTAGCTTCAAGGATCGACGCAATGTCCTGCTAGCTCCATCACCACCATTACTCTGGTTGAAGTCGAGCTTCAGGTTGGGAAGAAAGAAGAATTTCCGCAGAAACAAATTGTGGAATGAGGAAGAAGGAACGAGTGATCGGTTCCTTAACTAGGCGGTTAGTAGTGCGATGCTCAGGCCATCACTCGGCAAGAAAACCCCACCCCTCCCTCTGACAGTTCGGTTAGAGAGGAGTGAAAAGGAATTTTTGTTTGAAATTTCTCAACAAAAAGAATGGTACAGGCTAAAATCGAATGGCTAAATTCATGGTCCTCTTTAAACCATTGGTTAGCTTGGGTTGGAAATTAGGATTTGAGTTGAATGGGCTTTGGCTAAATAATGACTAAGTCCAAAATTTAAAATGGACTTCTAAATAGGCTTTAGGAATGGCTGTTAGGAAATGGGCTTTAGTTAAGAGAAAGGATTTTACCAAAATTATATTTTTAAAGAAAATTCAAGGGATAACTCCTATTTGGAAAATTATGGAAAAGAATAATAATAAAATGAAACAGTATATATATATATATATATATATATATATATATATATATATATATATATATATATATATATATATATATATATATATATATATATATATATATATATATATATATATATATATATATATATTGCTTTTCATATTTTTTTTATATATAACAATTCTCAAATATTAATCAATAATATAAAATAATTGAAAATTCCAATTATCAGGAAGGTAGAGTTACAAATCTCTCCCCCTTAAAAAATTTCGCCTTCGAAATTCAGAAACACTCCAAAATTGATTCACAAACACCACGAAATTTTATTGGGAAAGAGATATATAGAAATCTCAAAATACTAAAATACAATCAAGTGAATAATCTATGGTAGCGTTCCCGTATCTTGTCCTCGCGCTCCCACGTGGACTCTCTCGGAGAGTGGTGTCTCCAAATGATGCAGACAAGAGGAATGGTCCGGTTCCGCAAACGCTTCTTCCTCCGGTCCAGGATCTCTACTGGCTGCTCCTCGTAGGTCAAGCTCGGACCCACCTCTTGTAGGACCGTTGAGCACCTCTAGAGGGGGGTGAATAGAGTGTGTACGTGTGCAGCAGAAAACAATCACCAATTAAAAATATTAAGAAGCAGTTATATATTATGGCAGATAAAAGACGGTAAATAAAATGGGATAAAGTAAGAGTCAAGAATTCAAACTCAGTGACACAGCGATATATACTGGTTTCCCTCTGAGAGGACTAGTCCAGTCGCGAGTACTCTTGCTTGCTGTTAATCCACTATGGCACAAGCTTTAACTAAGCGCTTGCAACTCTTACAACACCGTGCTTGGTGACAAGTGCACGACCGACTTCACAACACCGTGCTTGGTGACGAGCGCACGACCGACTCCAGAAGGCAATTTGAAAACTGGAATATTTTCTGAATACAACCTCCGATACAACTCTTCAACTCCAAACTCTAGATTAAACAGAACTGTACTGGCTTGGCTAAGAGTCGTAAAGGCTAAGATATGAAAGTAAAAAGCTCAGAACACTTTAGATAGAGAAGAGAAGAGATGAAATTGGATTGTTGAAATGAATAGTAATCTCAACTCTATTTATAGTGTTTTTGGGGAACCGAACTCGGGCAGAGTTTGGACAGAGTTCGGATGCTAGGATTTCGCATACGAAAGTTGGATGCAGATTTTGTGGGAACTGTATTTCGAATTTACCTAGACCGAACTCGGGCCGAACTCGGACCGAACTCAGGCCGAACTCGGTCAGAGTTTTGTCAGAGTTCTGCTGGGTCAGAACAATAAGGAATGGACCAAATTTGTATAGGTTTTGGGCTTTTTGGAATTGTAGATTTTTGGGATAACTAGGTAGGCTTATTTTTGTTTGTGGAATGAGAAAAACCTAAGCCAGTACCGATCCGATCAATCTCACATTTTTCCTATACTCAATAAAAGGAAAAATACAGAATAAATATGAAAACCAGTAGCCCTTTTGATGACGTCTTTTTCCTGACATTGAAGACGCATTTTTCCTTGACGACAGTCGTCTAAAGATAAACAGATCTGAAAATCTGAACCCCCGATGCGAGGCCCCAGATAGGTCGTTAGGCGGTTCATAGAAATCTTCTTGTATGACGCCGTCTTTGGCCCATCAATAATTCTCCATTGCATATGTCCTGGTTTGATCATGTTTGATCATGCTTACAGCATGTCTACAAATACATGTTAGGCAAACAGAACAATATAATACAAGCATAGCAATGTGATATAGAACATTTAGAACAATGCTAAGTTTAAGTAGCAACATGATAGTGATTACATGAATATTAGTGATGTTATTATGTTAAACTTAATTGATTAGCCATATTCAAAAACATGATATAATCATTGGGCTAACAATCTCCCCCTTTTTGATTATGGCAAATCCTTTAAGTTTAATATATATACAATAGATGCATGTATCACTAATAAACACATAATACTAGAATGTTGTGTGCTAACTTAAACACATAATACTAAAATATTGTGTGCTAACTTAAACTTATTTCTCCTCCTTTAACATGATCAAAAAAAAAATAAGCTCCCCCGTAATTAGAGCTAAAATGAACTCAAGCATAAGTAAAAGAGGAAGGCAAAAACAATCATGATCAAGGATTAGGAGAACAGTGTAACGACAAATTTTGAAAATTACATAACTATAGTTGAAAAACTTGTCAAAAAAAATAGTTGGTTAAACTTAAAAACATTGAAATCAATCAATACATAGATTACCAACTAGAAATCCAAAAATGACATTCGAAAATAAATAGTTTACCAACTAGTAATGAACACAATATGTTTTGAAATAGACCAAACAAAATATATCAATATAGTAGGAATCAAATCAATCATTGGTCATAAATAAATCATGATGAAAAGAAATGCGCAGATCTAGTATAAAAGAATCAAGAATATAATGAGACTTTTAACAATGATCACAACAAAAAAATAATGATTCACAATTTGCCCATACAAATTAGTGAATCAATACCATAAGGAGTATACTTATTGAAAAGAAATCAAAATAGATATACTAGAATCTATGCAAAATCTATACCAAAGTTCATGCATTTGAACTCAATTACCTTAGCATGATAAAAAAAATATCCACTCGATAAACATGAAGGTAATGAAAATACTTGAGAAGGAGAAATTCAGTCGACTTGAATGCTCCCCCGCAAAGTATGGTCAGTCTAATTATAGATAATCATGAACTTTGAGGTAAAATCTCAATAAGAAATGCCAAATCAATTTAAGCTCAAAGGAATCATCAATAAGGATAATTAAATATATATTTGGCAAGATAACTTTTAGAAACTCAAAAATGAGAGAAAAATAAATATTAAAATCACATATTCTCTCATAAAATCAATACAAATTCAAATATCATGACCAACTCAACAAGATATTTTAAGTAAAATAATATATGTCCATGATGAACTAGGTATACCACATATTAAGGGCATAAAATAATTGAAGCAATTAATTTGCTCTCCCTTAAAATATGCGTATATAGTTCAAAAAATAATTTATATGCATAAAATAGATAAATAAATAATCACAAGATCTAAGGGATATCCAAGATATGCATATTTTTTCCCTTTAATCAAATGCATATAAAATTCCAAACTCAAAATAAATATCATCTTTAGGAAAGAAAAAGAAATATCCAATAAATAAACGCTTAAAGATGAACAAACAAAATATATCTCTAGTATATATATTAAAAATAATATTTCAAGAAAATAAAAGATTTAGAAAACTGTCTTTAATTATAACAATTGAGTCCCAGACAAATTTAAAAAAATCAAAAAAAATTTCAAAAAAAATGTAGAATTTATTACGAAAAACTATCTTAATAAATGTTCGAATGCGTCAATTTAGTCCTCAGACTGAAAGCTAGCGATTCGAATCACGAAAATAATTTCAATAAAAGAACCCATAAATCATATGTAAATCCATTTGAACAAATAAACATAACTAGATAAATGTCCAAAGAAAAGTGTATTCTAGATATATGGCATGTCAAGGGGCTAATTGACTTAAAACAATTAAGTACTCCACCTTTACATGGTCATATCCAAAAATAATAGTATAGATAAAATCTAAGAATTTCAGAGACATATTTTTAGAAGTAGAAAACTAATTAAGAAATATTATGTCTTCTTATCAGAGTTCATTTCTTTCCTTTTAAAGCCTTAGCACGGTGTCCACCTGACAATCGCGAGGTTTAAAGAAAAGAAACGCTTTGAGAGAGAGACATTCAATATGCATGACTTCCCCCTGTAAAGAGTTACTGTTGTAGACAGTAAGTAACTTGAATAAGAAGATAATAATATAAAGCTCAAAATTATTGAATATTACACAAGTTAAAGACAAAATCACAATACCATAATATTCAATGAGTAGTCACGAATACGAAAAACAATCATCTTTAGACAAAAGAGGAAATATCCATTAAATAAACATTTAAAAATAAAATAATCAAAAGATATTTCAAATTAGCATGATGAATAATCGTATAAGTCAAAAGATGTCATACATTGATCTATGCTATAGAATCTCACAATCGACAAGATAGATCAACATATGCTACCTTTTGTGAAAATATAAATCATTAAATAATATTATCCATCAAATCTAAAATCCAAAATCCATCAGATAACAATTGCAACTAGATCTCAATAAATCTTTAGTTTATAAAGCGTTGATCAATCTTGGGTTAGCTGTAGGGGTACTGTCCCAGCTAACGGAGGTTCACCGGGGAACACTTAAGTACCGCTTCGCTTTGAACGTAGTCGTGGTGACAGACAGACCCTTTGTAGGCTTGTATCCAAAATAAATCTCTTCTTTAATAACTGAGGATTTAAGAAGAATTAGTACAATATAAAATATATATTCTATGGACTTAAAAATCTTAGAATAATGTAGCATACGTCATAAGATATATGAATTACATTTATCCATATGTGCTACAAAATCATTGGGTAACAATGAAATATAAAACATTTGTAAATCAAAATGTAGGACCTAGATACATTGATATATTTTAGAACCTGGGTTCAGTACCTTAGATCAAGAACTAGATGATACTTGCAAGTATACCTTAATAAACCTTAAGTCTATAAAGTATTGATCACTTCGGATTAGCTGTAGGGGCCGGTTCCCAGCTAGCGGTAGTCCGAAGACTAGTACACCGTGTCGCTTCAGGCTATTTACACCTGTATGACAGAAGGACCCTTTCGGCTTGTTCCCAAAATGATTTCTACTCTTAAGAACTTAGATTCAAAGGAATATATGCAGTATCATCAAACAACATCGAAATCCAAAATCCTTAAATAAAAAAGAAGTAAATACCCAAATAATGGTTTATCAAGATCTAGATACTAAAAATATCATGTATCCAAAATGTCAACCAAGAAGCCAAGAAAAACATACATCATTAAAAGAGGCTTTGAGGAAGAAGCTAATAAAGAGAAGTACATGAATTTGTTCAAAGAAATCAATAGCTTAAGTATGAGATAAGCACAAGTTTTAAAAACTACTTTTTAAAATAATATAATATAGAACTTGAACTTAATTCATATATCCCCATAAAGATATTTATACAAAAATATAAGAAACATATCAACAATATATAAATGAGAATGAATTATTCATGTATCCTTAATAAGCATAAAAAATATCACAAGATCAAAAACATGCATAAATATGCTTTGTCAGACAAAGATGTAATTGATTTATAAGAAGTTAATCACAATAAAATTTAAAAATCAATAGTGAATATCTTATGCAAGCACAAGGTTAACATAAAAGTATATGTATATACTTTTCAAGTAACATGAGACTTGTGCTAACATACATACTCACAAAATACCGATCAAAGTAAATGTGACATGTTAAAGACAAATCGATAAGAAGTGGCCATTAAAAATATTAAAGGCGAAGAGTCAAAATCATAAACCAACAACAAAAGCTTCTATGGACTAGAATAGTATGCATCTTCATAGATAAATACTAAGAGTAAAGAGCATACCTAGATAAATGTGTCACACTAATAAAAGAAAGACTATATAGTATGAAATAATTATTTAAGCTAATCAACTGGTCATGCTAGGATTATAACTCACATAAATGATAAACAATTAAAAGATATCAATGAGAGCTAATATCAATACATCAAAAAGAACATGCTAGATATTAAAAACTATTTAGGAAGCATGTTACCGAAGTGATTCTAGTACCCACACTTATGTTGGTGCAATTGCTTGGAAGATGACATTTGTAGCTTTGCAATCACCAACATGCTCCATGGTTCTATTTGATATGAGAAGCTTCACCTGCAATATTAGGTGAAGACTTTGGTATCCAATATTTGGATCCACATTTGTTAGCTTTGGGAACCCATTTGCACAAGTTCATATCCATAAGTTTTCTAACCTGACAACGATTAGAAATGTGTCCATTCAAACCACAATAATGACAAAAAGTATTAATAGTGCTATGTATAGGAGTATGAGAACGTACAGTGGGATGACATGATGTGCGTGGATACTTGTAATATAAAGCATGGTTATGTGAAGCTTTAGCTTGCTTGCTTCCTTTCTAGATGATCTGTCGTGTGTGACTTTGTGATGTGTCACGTGTCTTGTGTTAGACTGAGTCACATGTTATACTATCTGCTTTCCTAGTCTAATCTCTAACTTTTTAGAGTTAGCACAGATCTCATCATATTTAATTGTAAGAGCATCAATTCTATATAAAGCAATAAAATACTTCTCCTTTTCTGATTCTAACTCCTCCTTAAGTTTAGCATTTTCTTGAGTGCTTTTCTTAATGTATTCAAGTGCCTCATGCAATCTAAACTCAAGTGTGGAAATCTCAGCAGAATTATCAGAAGTAGAAGTGTTTCTAGCATCATTCAATAAGCAAGTAAGCTTTTCATTCTCAAGCTTATAGCAGAGAATATCCTTTTTAGCTTGCTTATACTTATCTAATACTTTCTCGTGTTCTTCCAACAGATCACTAAAAGCATCAGATAGCTCATCATAAGAAAATTCACTCTCTTTAATAATAGAGTTATCTTGTACCTTATTGGATAATGCCATTGAGCATATATTTGTAGCTTGACGAGGTCTCTCTTCTTCTTCAGATTCGCTTGCCTCACTTTCGCACCATATGCTTGTGGTAGCGTACTTGTGAGATGATGATCTTCCTTTGTTTGATCGTTCGTAGTGACTTTCTTTTCTAGCAGTAGTACAATTTTCTTTGATATGGCCTATCTTCTTACAGTTGTCACATACAAGCTCTTCTTCATATATAGGGTTGTGTTGAACCTTAAATCTCGATGCCATCATGCGCACATTTGCATCATTATAAAGACTATCCTTCTCTCTAGAGTCGCTAGCACTGCTTGTGTACCTGCACTCATAAGTAGCTTCAAGAAGTTTCCAAATTTTATGAGATGTTGTGCAAGTAGTAATGAGATTGAATACATTGAAGTCTACAGCACAATAGAAAGCATGCTTTGCTTTTGCATCAAGTCTAGCTAACTTCTTCTCTTCCTTTGTGTAACTATAATAAGGCTTGTTAATAATTGAAGAAGTAAGAATAGAGGTGATAGTAGGCTTTTTGTAGCCATTGCAAACAATTGACCATAAATCTAGATACTTCAGATAGAAGCTCATCTGTGTCTTCCAAGAAGTATAGTTCATTCCATCAAATAGTGGGAGTCTATTTGTGGATTGCACTTCACCTATGAATATTGAATTCACGGCTGCCATATGTATACTCTCTAGGGTGTTATATATGAATATAACCTGCTTTGATACCAATTGTAGGACCGTTGAACACCTCTAAGGGGGGGTGAATAGAGTGTGTACGTGTGCAGCAAAAAACAATCACCAATTAAAAATATTAAGAAGCAGTTATATATTATGGCAGATAAAAGACGGTAAATAAAATACGATAAAGTAAGAGTCAAGAATTTAACTCAGTGACATAGCGATATATACTGGTTTCCCTCAGAGAGGACTAGTCCAGTCGCGAGTACTCTTGCTCGCTGTTAATCCACTATGGCACAAGCTTTAACTGAGCGCTTACAACTCTTACAACACCGTGCTTGGTGACAAGTGCACGACCGACTTCACAACACCGTGCTTGGTGACGAGCACACGACCGACTCCAGAAGGCAATTTGAAAACTGAAATATTTTTTGAATACAACCTCCGATACAACTCTTCAACTCCAAACTCTAGATTAAACAGAACTGTACTGGCTTGGCTAAGAGTCGTAAAGGCTAAGATTTGAAAGTAAAAAGCTCAGAATACTTTAGATAGAGAAGAGAAGAGATGAAATTGGATTGTTGAAATGAATAGTAATCTCAACTCTATTTATAGTGTTTTTGGGGAACCGAACTCGGGCAGAGTTCGGACAGAGTTCGGATGCTAGGATTTCGCATACGAACGTTGGATACAGATTTTGTGGGAACTGTATTTCGAATTTACCTAGACCGAACTCGGGCCGAACTCGGACCGAACTCGGGCCGAACTCGGTCAGAGTTCTGTCAGAGTTCTACTGGGTCAGAACAATAAGGAATGGACCAAATTTGCATAGGTTTTGGGCTTTTTGGAATTGTAGATTTTTGGGATAACTAGGTAGGCTTATTTTTGTTTGTGGAATGAGAAAAACCTAAGCCAGTACCGATCCGATCAATCTCACATTTTTCCTATACTCAATAAAAGGAAAAATACAGAATAAATATGAAAACCAGTAGCCCTTTTGATGACGTCTTTTTCCTGACATTGAAGACGCATTTTTCCTTGACGACAGTCGTCTAAAGATAAACAGATCTGAAAATCTGAACCCCCGATGCGAGGCCCCAGATAGGTCGTTAGGCGGTTCATAGAAATCTTCTTGTATGACGCCGTCTTTGGCCCATCAATAATTCTCCATTGCATATGTCCTGGTTTGATCATGCTTACAGCATGTCTACAAATACATGTTAGGCAAACAGAACAATATAATACAAGCATAGCAATGTGATATAGAACATTTAGAACAATGCTAAGTTTAAGTAGCAACATGATAGTGATTACATGAATATTAGTGATGTTATTATGTTAAACTTAATTGATTAGCCATATTCAAAAACATGATATAATCATTGGGCTAACACCTCTAACTCTGAGTAGTCTACCACATGACTCGGGTCTGAAATATAACGTCGAAGCTGAGATACATGGAAGATGTTATGTACCCCCTCCAAGCTAGCTCGAAGTGCTAGTCGATATGCCACCTCGCCAATCCGTGCCGTCACTTCGAAAGGCCCGATGTATCTCGGACTGAGCTTTCCGCCTCTGCCGAAACGAATGACACCTCTGGTTGGTGAGATCTTCAGGAATACTCTATCGCCAACCGCGAACTCCAATGGCCGTCTACTGCTGTCCGCCCAGTGATTCTGTCGATCATGCGTAACTCTGAGACGATCCCTGATCAGCCTGATCTTCTTAGCTGAGTCTACCACCATCTCTGGCCCAAGCAAAGCCCTCTCGCTAACGTCGTTCCAAGATAACGATGTACGACATCTCAGTCCATACAGTGCCTCGAACGGGGTCATCTCGATGCTAGCCTGATAACTGTTGTTATAGGCACTCTACAAGGTGTAAATGATCCTCCCACGAACCGCCGAAGTTGAGTGCACAAACTCGCAGCATATCCTCCAGTGTCTGAATGGTCCTCTCGGACTGCCCGTCCGTCTGTGGATGATAGGTGGTGCTGAACTTCAACTGTGATCCCATGCTCATCTGTAGACTCCTCCAGAAGTATGATATGAAGCGGCTATCTTGATCTGAAACGATGCTCACTGGCACCCCGTGAATCCTCACGATCTGACACATGTAGAGGTCTGCAAGCTTCTCGGTCGACAGCCCAACCTTGAACGAAATGAATTAGGCAGACTTCGTCAGTCTGTCTACGATCACCCAAATAGCGTCCTTGCCACTGGGAGTGTGCGGTAATCCAGAAATGAAGTCCATGGTGATATGCTCCCACTTCAATTCCGGAATAGGTAAAGGCTGGAGTAGTCCTGCTGGTCTCTGGCGCTCCGCCTTGACTTGCTGGCACACAAGGCATCTGGAAACAAATCTGGCAACCTCTTTCTTCATTCCATACCACCAAACATACTCTCGCAAGTCCTTGTACATCTTGGTAGACCCAGGATGTATAGAATACTGCGACTGGTGGGCCTCCTGCATCACCTTCTCCCGCAAATCCTTGGGCACACACAACTGGGTTCCGTGTCTCAGGGATCCGTCCTCTGCAATGGTGAAGTCGTCGAGCAATCCTACCTCTGCCTGGCCTCTGAGACACCGGAGTCCCTTGTAGCTTTCCTTCCCGGAGAATTTTTTTTAAATATTTTTACTATTTATTTGATTTAAATAGTAATTTTAGAATTTTAGAATTGTTTATTTAGTTAATTATTACAGTAGATGATTTTAGCTATGGTTAAGTTTTGAAGTACCAAATGACTAGGAATCATGGCACGGATAGTGCAGTGGCGTGCTTTGGCTAGTGTTTAGCCATGGTAGAGGAAGGTCGAGTCATTGGATTGTTCTAATTAGGAAAATCAGGCCAAGTTGCGACTTAACCCTACCGAAGATTTCATTTATTATTTAATTATATTATTGAGTTTTCGGGAACCTGGTTGTACCGAACCTGTCCAGATTGGATCCAAGTCAAATCCAAGCCCATGTAGCCATTTAGCGGGACCAAATACGGCCTTGTAGACATGTTTGGTAGATGCAAATATTTTGTATATATTTTAGGAATTGGTAATTATTTTCTAAATATTTATTATATGTAAATTATAGGTATTATTAATATTGAATAGCATTTTAGATATTTATACGATTTTTTGGGGCCCAGTAATGAGAGTATATGATATGCCCACCCAGGAGCTACTATTTAATTATTTCAATTACTAGTGGAATTATTATTAATAATATTATTATTGTGGTTATTGAAAATAAACTATTTATTATTATTAGTTTATTCTTTAACAAATGAATAAATATATGTGTGTACGTGTATTTATATAAAATATATATATGTATATGGGTGTAGGTGTATTTATGTATAAATACATAAATGTATTTGTGTGTGTGTATAAGATATATATAAGTTATGTATATATATATATATATATATATATATATATATATATATATATATATATATAATTGTGAGTGTGTATGTATATATAAATATATATATTGGATATGTGTACATGTGTATTTACATATAAATATTATATATATATATATATATATATATATATATATATATATATATATATATATATATATATATATATATATATACATTGTATATATGTGTATATATTTCTATATATATACGTATATATACATGTGTATTTATGTGTATATATATATATGTATATATATACATGTGTATTTATATATATATATATATATATATATATATATATATATATATATATATATATATATATATATATATATAATAGAAATAGAAAAGAAAAAGGAAAAGAAAATACAACACAGCCCAGCCCTTCCATCCAACGCCCAGGCCCAGTCCTAAGCTCCCCAGCCCGAGCGGGCCCAGGCCAAGCCCAGTGCTCGGCTGAGTATCCCCAAACCGAACTCATGTTCGGATTTCCTGTGTGTTTCTGCAACAATATTTATGTGGAGATCGATAGGAGGAGGAAACCCTAACGACTCTCCACCAGCGTCGACCCCAGGCGACACCCTCCCCACGCGCGTGCACCGGCGGCCGGGTGCGGCCAGGCACCGTCGGAGGCCGGCAGCACAGCCGCGCGCGGCCTGGAACCGAGCGGAAGCAGCAGCAATAGCAGTTGCAACCACCGACTTCCCGGTAAGATTTCGATCTTGATACTCCATCTTTTTGCGAACCTTAAATTAGTTTGGAAAGCCAGCATGACCGCCTCGAAACCCCAGTAATTAGATTTCGTATATGATGCACGACCAGTCCATGAGATCGACCCGAAGTTGGTCGAAAACCTGTAGAAAACAGAACACTAGTGCAGTCCAACCCTCCATGTTTGAAGATCGATTATGATCGATCTAATACAATATTAGAAAAACTATTTGAAGACACTTTTAGACAACATATAGGGCTTTATAATCCTTTTTTTGGATTCGGAAATCATCGACTATGCATCGAGAAATCGAATCTCAAAATTTCCCAAAAACCTGTATTAAAAACTAGAAATTTGCCCGATACGACATGCATCTTGCCAATCCGGGCGACGTGGTCGCGAACCGAAGGCATCGAAAGCTGCGTAACGATTTCGTGGTCGTGTGGGCTTTGACGGAATTCAAATTGGTTGCGTGTGCGCGACGAATTTGATTAGTATCCGTCAAAATTTAACATATCGACCTCTGTGCAAATTCTCCAAGTTTTTTGTGCACGCTCGTCAGATCGAGACGAAACTTGCGCCAACAGGACCGTATCGATTTTTTGGTCCTGTATGCCAAGTTTAGTCCGATTCTGAGACAGTCGATTGGACCGCCATTTTGTGGGCCCTGACACAAATTGTTCATGGGCAAAAATTGAGTTATTTGGGTCCTGGAGGATTGACGGGGTGAATTGCTAGTTTTTGGATACGAGATATTCATTCGAGCCACTATGGGCGTATTTGTCCAATTGACACGTCTGAAGGAATCAATGTTGGACTTATTGGATCCTTAGCCATTCATGTGAGGATTGGTCATTGTGGATCTATAGAGAGTCCATTTTATGAAATATCTGAGAGATCAAAAGAGGCACAGATTATTTATTTATCACCAAATAGAGATGAGTAATAAGAAGTGAAAAGGGCAGAGACACTTCCCAACCAGAAAGCAAAGTTCCCACTGATGGTATACTTAGTGTAAGCGAGCTTTAAGATCACATCTTTGGAATAAAATCCAGTTGGAAAAGGAAATCCAATAAGAGATAAGCTGCCCATGAGCATCTACGGTCCCACTCAACGGACAATTTTATGCACGGCCCGCCGAAATCCAACTTTGGACGTACGGTTGGGTTCGTATCGGAAAACTGGGTCCGTAGATATGTAGTTTGACGAATTTAGGACCTTGAATCTGGTACAATTTTTGGTACAAAGCGGGTTCAACGGCAGACACCGTTTTAACCCGAAATTACCGTTTTGTCCGTGTATCCAGAATTGGACTTTTGGACAGGTAATAACAGCTAATTTGACTATTCTGAGAATGTTGGTAACGTTTATTTCAGCTTTCGGAGACAATTGTGATGACTTTGACTTTCTGACTTGTGATTGGCGATACATTGTTGGTTCTCCGTACAACCCCAGGCAAGTATACCTTGCTAACTTGTACAGTATAAGTTATATGCATGTTCATCATCTCGTTGTGGTTCTTTTTCTTATATTTTTGATTGCTTTATTCCATGTCTAGTACACTCATCTTGTTATAGTTTTACTTTACATGTTTCTAACTGTCTGCGTATTCTCGTTCTTTTCTGTTATGATATTTCTATCTGTTATACTGTGTTAGTTCATATGTATTCCTTGATAGAGTCATCTAGTCCTACACCACGATTCCCTCGACTTGATTATAACTTGACTTGACTTGACATGACTTGAGTAGGACTTGACTTTGACATTCTATAGATTGTGAGTACTTAACTTGACTACGGTCTATAGGATTTTATACTAGGATTGGCTACTGTCTTGGTTATGAGTACTTGCCTTGACTGCGATTGAGACACTATAGATTGTGAGTACTTGCCTTGACCGCAGTCTATAGCTTTGACCTATTAGCCATTTCTAGTATGGCATGCCAGTGTCTTAGGATCATTGTGTCTAGATCTTGTGTCTTAGTTCATTTAGTCTCGTTGGATACCCTTGATTGATTCTTACTTCTTTGTATATTTGTACTGTTACATGTTGGCTTGTATATTATGTATCTTGCTAGTCCTCTGAGGACCTGATGATCTCTTCAGGTTTAGCGACTGCATGGAGTTAGTTAGCGGCCCATGATGGTAGTGATTACACCTGCAGGGATACAGGTATTTGCTTGTGATATTTCTTTATTATCTTCTCGTGCTTTATATTCAGTACCATGATATTTTCTGCTTATTTTATAGACTTATATTGTTCCTAGAGTCTAATCGGATAATATATTAAAGGGCTGCAGACCATGACCCATACTTGTTCATTGTTGTTTTATTTGATTCTTGTGCATTAAGATACAGTTTAGATTAGACATGATACCATATTCTGGATAGCTTATACATACTCGAGTCGGGCTGGAGTTCGCTCGATACGTAGCTGGCTTGTTCACGGACTCGCATCCAAAAAGTGGGTGCGGATCGTGACATCCCTCATCTAGAAACTGGGTCTCCTTGATCTTCTCTATCAGTCCTGACTGTATCTGCATGTGCATCAGCTGTCCTCTAACTCCTTGAAGAACAATCTCAATCCCATGGCTCTCAAGATCCTCCAGAAGATGTCGGTCCATAGTGAGATACATAGCAACAAGATATCGACTGAGAGCATCTGCTACCACATTCGCCTTTCCAAAGTGGTACTGCAGACTGATGTCAAAATCCTTCAGCCATCTGTGTTGCCTCATATTCAGCTCCTTCTGAGTGAAAACATACTTCAGGCTTTTGTGGTCCATGAAGATGTCCACTCGCTCTCCATATAAGTAATGCTTCCACAGTTTTAAGGCAAATATGACTGCTGTAAGCTCCAAGTCATGTGCGGGATAATTTTTCTCATGGGACCTCAACTGCCTAGAAGCATAAGCAATGACCTTCTTGTTCTGTTCAAGCAATCATCCCAAGCCTTTTCCTGAAGCGTCGCTGTAGATCACGAATCCTCTCGATCCCGATGGCGAAGCTAGAACTGGTGCTGTCGTGAGTCTTCTCTTCAATTCTTCAAATGTTGACTGGTAGGCGTCGCTCCAGATGAACTCCTCGTCCTTTCGCGTAAGCTTCGTCATAGGCTCTGCTATCCTGGCAAAATCTTTCACGAACTTCCTGTAGTATCTTGCTAGCCCCAGGAAACTACGAATCTCGGCCACTGACTTGGGAGGTGCTCATGCTTTCACTGCTTCAATCTTCTTGGGATCCATAGAAATCCCCTCTCCAGTCACCACATGCCCCAAAAACTCCACCCGGTCCAAGAAAAACTCACATTTCAAGAGTTTCCGGTATAGCTTCTCCTTGCGCAGTATCTCCAACATGATCCGCAGGTGCTCCATATGCTTCTCCTCGGTCTTCGAATATATCAGAATGTCATCAATGAAGACTACGACAAACTTGTCCAGAAACTTATGAAAAACCTTATTCATCAAGTTCATAAATACTGCTGGGGCATTGGTGAGTCCGAACGACATCACCAAGAACTCATACTGGCCGTATCGGGTGTTGAAGGCTATCTTCGGAATATCCTGCTTCCGAACCTTCATCTGATGATACCCCGACCGAAGGTCAATATTGGAAAAGACCCTCGCTCCACTCAGCTGATCAAACAGCTCATCAATCTGTGGCAAAGGGTATATATTCTTGATGGTGATGTTGTTGAGTGCATGGTAATCGATGCACATCCTCATCGTCCCATCCTTCTTGGGCATAAAGAATATCGGTGCTCCCCAGGATGAAGCATTGGACCGAATGAAACCCTTGTGTAGAAGCATAAAAAAGAACATAGAATGATCCATGTGGCCAAAGAGCCCCATGCGGCTCAGAAAGCCCATGCGGCTCAGGGGTCCTATGCGGCCCAAAAGTATATGCGGCTCGAGTAATTCCATGCGGCCCAGAGAAAAGCCATGTGGCCTTCAAAAAAAGCTGTACCCAACGTCATTTGACGCATTTAATGACAGCTCTGACAGCTGACAGCCCTGACATAAAGTAGTCATGATGACCGACACAAAAGTACTATCTTTCTAGGGAAATGGAGAAAATCTTCACAGACGTGGCGCTGTCCACCAAACCTCGAGGCAAGTCTATGCGGCCAGACTGGACAAGTCCATACGGCCAGTGCAGAGAAACCCATGCAGCTCAACCATGAAGGCCACCCCCCCATGCGGCTCGGCCATGAAAAAACTCATGCGGCTCTGTAGCTCCCCTTCCCAGAAATTTCAAAATATTTTTATTTTATTTATTTTATTTAAATGGTAGTTTTATAATTTTATAAATAAGTGTTTAGTTAATTATTACAGTAGAAGATTTTAGTCATGGTTGAGTTTTGAAGTACAAGACGACTAGGAATCATGGCACGGATAGCGCAGTGGCGTGCTTTGACTAGTGTATTAGCCATGCCAAGGAAGGCCGAGCCATAGTAATGTCCTAACTAGGAAAACCAAGCTAAGTTGTGACATGACCGTTATAAATAGTTTAATTATTTATATTTAATATTATTTGACTTTAGGAGACCCGGTTGTACCAAACCAGCCCGGACTAGACCGTACCAAGCCCAAGCCCATGTAGTCATGCGGGATGTCCAATAACATTTGTATTGATGTATTTTGGTATGGTTGTGTCGTATCCCATTTTAGTGATCTATTGAATATTTTCAAGAATTCTTATTTAAATATGATAAAATATCCTTATTAGTTAAATATTCAAGGATATTGGTATAGAATAGGTCCTTGTATACTCTGGAGTATTGGACTGTACGCAAAGGCATGTACACCATTATTAGTTGTTAAATTTTATTATTATTTTATTATCATTATTATATTATTGGGGTGATTATTAAATATTATTATTATTATTTGATTATATGTGTGTAAATAAATATGTATATATAGTTCTCTTAGCTAATGTGGTACTAGACGATATAATTGGATGTCTAATAATATATACACCATTATGGGTTTATTATATTTTGTTGTTATTATTATTATTATTATTTATTGAGATTGGTATTTAATATTATTAGTTTATTGATTATATTAGTTTGGCAGATAAATGTGATAACATATATAGTTATATAACTATATACGCAAAATTGTGTATATAAATATACGTATGTGAATGTATATATAAATAAATTATATACGTGTGTATGAATATATATATAAATATATATATTTTGTACAAGTATATATGTGTGTGTGGTGTATGTATATAAATATATATATATATAAATATATATGTATTAATATATAACAGATAATATCTGTATTAATATTGTCACGACCCGCACCCGCTTTTCGGATACGAAACGTGTCCAAGTCCAGCCTACGCCGCAGTGTCGGCGGTAGTACGCTGTCTAAATACAAGTCACGACAATCTAGATTCACATGGTAAACTAAATCTCATCCACATGAATAATCATGTCACAGTCAAGATCAATGAAGGACACAGAATAATAATGAATAGAATGAATATCAAGAATCACTGTCACGTCCGGTGGACACAAATCCACTACTAATAGACGGAAGAAAATAGAAGAATACATGGAGTAACTAACTGAGTAAAAACTGCTAATCTTGACCACCTCAAGTGTAAGCAATGCGATCTGAAGCTGGCTCAACCCTCTGGTCTGCTCCTAACCCAAGCTCGGCTAACCTGAAGAGATCATCAGGTCCTCAGAGGACTAGAAAGATACATAAAAAATGAGCCTTTCTAACAGTTTATTATGCATGGAGAAAATACAGAATAAACAAGTAAAACTGAGCACTGAATAAGCACGAATCTATACACTGTCTACACGAATAACAAACTGCTGAACAAGGACTAGAGAACTCATGTCAAGATGTCAACGGATAACCGAAACGAATACTCAAACCCTCGTCCCTAGCGTGGACTCGCAGGTTTGAACTACTAATCCTCGTCCCTAGTGTGGACTCGCAGATTAGCATCACCCTCGCCCCTAGCGTGGACTCGCAGGCGTAAACCCTATACTGCTAACCCTCGTCCCTAGCGTGGACTCGCAGGTTAGCATCTACTACTAACCCTCATCCCTATCGTGGACTCGCAGGCTAGCATCACCCTCGTCCCTAGTGTGGACTCGCAGGTGTGGACCAATAACTACTAACCCTCGTCCCTATCATGGACTCGCAGGTTAGCTTCAAGGTTCAAGACACGGAGACACGACTCAATAAGGGCACGACTAATAAGAAATAAGGCTAACTGTGAACACTGTCTAAAGCAATTATCAAAATACACGAACATGATATGAAAGATACATATCAATAGTATGAGAAAAACTGGATGATAAATAAAGACAGTGCATGTAAATAAAGCTGTGTAGAAAGGCAAGGTATACTTGCCTTAGGTCCTGAGCTGCTGGTACGGGTCAAAATCTGTATCAAGTCCAAGTATCCTGTTTATAAATTTATAATGATCAATGCATGATATTTATGGGAAAATAAGCCAACTTTATTAACTAGTTTGATGAGTGGCCTAGGTTGTCTATTTCTTAGGCATGTAATTTCTAACCTTAGTGTGTATTAAGAGGGGGTACTTTATTGACCTGCCTTAAAGTGGTACTTAAATAATGGATGCAAACCCCCTTGCATCTGCATACTCATTACTGACACTTACATGTATCTATCTCTTTGTGGTACTCTACCTATGTTTTGGGCTGAACTGGGTTCTTTATAACTCCCTTTACTACACTTAACCTACATGCCTTACTTAACTGTTTTCCTTATACAACTGGGACTGCTACCACTACATACCCTTGAATATGGACATCCACTCCAAGACACCTGTGTTCCCATGTGCAGTATTATTTACCAATCTATTTCCTCCCTGTTGATGTATACAAGTAAGCTGAGCCCTATTTCAACTTTGTTCATCCCTTTCTATTGGCTACAGGATTTTCCAGAATTTGAATAGGACCTAATTCTGATACAAGGCCCTCAGATACCAGGGTTTTTGATACACACCCACCTACTCGACCGTTGGACATACTAATGGAGTGATACCTACTTGGACCTCTACTCAAATCTGGACTGATGTGAACCATGTCTATATAAAGCCTGTAATGGAAAGGGAAAGTAGGCAGTGTACTAATAGGCAGTATACAAATGGGCAGTGTAGGCTAATAGGCAGTATAGGCATCTAGTACAGGTTAATATGGTTGGGAGTATATGTGTATGTATCTCTAGTAGGGGAAGCTGCTATCGGGTTCTACCTGCTGGTAAGTTCAGCATTGGCAGTGATCAAGTGAAGGGCATGGGACTGAAATAACTAGGATGTAGGGCAGTGTCCCTACAAGAACCTGAACAAAATACTCGACTGGTCCACAAGTCTTCAAGGACTGAAATGTAATGATATGAGGACCGAACAAGGTGTTCCAATCTAACCTATCAATAGCATGGACTATCCTCTATTGTTCAAAAAGGACTGAACCAGTTGCTATTTTAGAGGAACTGAAATGCAAAGGGAAGGACAGATACAAGAACTAAACATGAATTTTTGTATGCCCTGCACAGTTGCTTGAGACGTACAGTTAATAGTGTACAGAGCTTTTAACCCAAAGCCCCCAATCCATTTTACACTAAACAAAACCATTCCAATTTTTGGTGCATCATCAGTTGTTTGTCCAATTACTAAATACAGGCCTCAGGAATCAGAAAAAGAACTAATTGTGCATCAAAGTTAAGTAGAACTTGAAAGCAAGAACACCTTTAAGGTAAGACGAACATCTACAATTTGATAGAAGGTGTTCTTACTTGATTCTTCGACATCGGTGTAAGATTCAGGAAATGAAGGAAACCTCCTACTTATCAAAATTGCTCTTGACCGTAAAACACAATTAATTGAAACATTACTGAACAAGATTAAAGATCAGTGAAATATAAACATGGCCAAACAACTATCAATGCAAACTGGTAAGAAAACCTGATTGCATCCGTCAATTTTAAAGTGCCAATAAAGCTCTATTAGCTCTAATTGATTAACTTGAAGGTCTTAAGAAATTGCCTAATTTGTAGCATGCTAGACATCTCTCTCCTTATCCTTCCATTCCAGTAATAACATCATGTCATCCTTCTGAATAATATTAAGGAATAGCCCATTAAATTGGCACTTAACTGAAAACGACCCTAATAGAAACTTAAATCCTCATGACACCTAGATGTGGATTTTCCTGATACATGCTCAAGTAACATATTATTGTAGGTTAAGTTTATAGTTCATATCAGCCTTGGTCTATCAGTCTATCTAGGACTTTACCAATTTCATTGTACCACCATGTGGGTGTATTATGTGGGAGGAATGTCGAAATTGATATTATCACATTAATATGAGTATTCCCATGTAGATGTGAGAGAAGGGGACCAAGGATACCTTGTGTGTGATGTGTGGAATATACAACCTGCAGATGTATGCAAGGTGAGCAGTAAATGGATTAGAGGATCTAGTGACAACGCACATATATTGGGAATGTCTGCAGGACTTGGAAGGATATTCAGTAGATGGTGGTGTGTGCCCTGCTATCAAATGCATTATTCCTGGGGGAAACTATGGCAGGAAGAAACACAATAGAAATCTATGTGTCTGTATACAGATTAGATGTGCAGCAGCTACGGGGAGTGAAAGAATATTAGTTGGCCTCGAATAAAGTTAGTATATAACTGTTATGTGTCAAAATAATCTATGAAATTTCTTAGAAACACTGACAGAAATGATACTATGAGTATAGATATAGGAGACCTGTAAATCATATCACTGGAGCAATGCCAACAGCCATAAAGGTATCATTTGATTTGAACTCAGTACTCTAAAGGGTCCAACCCATGGTCTCGAGTGATTCCCAATTAATGCCTGTTGCAACTATAGTTTCAATTGATATGCTAGTAATGAAACAGATGGGATGAAAAGAAACCAGCTTACAGGTCCTCTCATGTGTCGCACACCAACTTCTTTGCACCTCTGTTTATTCCTCTGTTACAGCCCAATCCTGATACCCCTCTCCTCTTTGTGGGACATGAACACCAAGTATCATGGTTGTACCTGGTACTTGTTATGAACATATGTTTCTACAATTCTTCTTACATCCTGATGGATATCTTACTAGGCATAAGAATCTAATATCTAATCCCTACGAACCCGATGACATAGGTTTGCTCGGTTTTAATTCAAAGATTCAGTAATTGCTTTCACTACTCAGTAACTACTCAGGAATTTTATCAATCATCTACCTTACCATCCTAATTCAATCAATAACAGAAACATTCGTGAGTTGAAGAGTAGGTTGGCTTACCTCTCGAAGAGTTTCTGTAGGTTGTAGTCGCTTAGGCAGCCTCTAGATGAAGAATCCACTGAGCTCTCAATGGATGGTAGCCTTCTTAGGGTTCGTCGAGGAGAAATTGTTTTCTTTTAGGGGGGTTGGGGTCGGCTACCATCCCTCTTATATACTGGTTCGATCTTCTGGAGAAGATCAGAAAGATTTGATCTCCTCCCATCCAAATCGTTGGTGAAGGTTATCAGAATATGTTTTTGAAAACGAACACAGGATTTAAAGGAGATTTGAAATAGGAACTTTTGCATACAGGTCCCTATCAACTCTGTTATTACCCATTGGTCCTTCTGCGGGTTTTTAATGTAAACAACTAATATAAAGCATAAAATTTTATATGTGAGACAAATAATAATAAAAAAATCTGGGAGAAAATTTGGTCGAGGGGTTGACAAATATATAACAGTTAATATATGTATTGATATATTTAAAATATATATGCATTAATTTATAACAGAAAAAGAAAAAGAAAACAGAAAAAGAAATAGAAAGAAAGAAATGGGCAAAAGCCCAAGCAACTAAACCACCCCACCTATAGCTCTCGGCCCAACCGAGAGCTACTCTCTGTTGAGAGAACAAGTCGAGCGGAGACTCTATCCCCCGACCTCTCATATATATCTACTCTCAAAACTGAAACACAAACCCTAACTCTAGGCGAACGCCCACACCCCGCCGACGTTGGCACGTGGGCGCACCCCGCCCGCGCGCGCACGTCGCTGCGCGCCACCACCGGGGCGACGGCCGGTCGGCCAGGCTCGATCAAGCCGCGTGCAACTAAACAGAGCAGTAGCAGTAGCAGCCACATCATGACAGGTAATTCACCATCGTATTCCTTCGTATATTCTCCATCAACTTCGATTTTGTAAGTTCCTATACAAACCCCATATGACCCTCTATAGATCCCAACAAGTAGATATAGACATGGTTGAGCGATCAATCCAGAAATTCGACACCAAGTCGATGAAAAACCTGTTTGTAAACAGGGAATAGAGTAAGCCAAACACCCCTATTTACGGTCTGATTCTAGTCAACCTATTAAAGATAATTAGAAAATACTTGAAGGGAGTCAGAGACAACGTATAGGAGATTTAAACGTATCTTGTAGATCCCAATTTCATGGAGTATGCACAAAGTTATTCTAGTTCTAAATTGGTCAAAAACAGTTTTGAAAACAGTTTAGAAAATCTAAAAAACCTTCGACACGACATGCGTTCCGCTAATCCGGGCGACATGGTCGCGCACCGAAGGCATCGAAAGCTGCGTAACAGCTTTGTGGTCGTGTGGGCTTTGACGAAATTTAAATTGGTCGCGTGTGCGCGACGAATTTGATGCATATCCGTCGAAATTTACTGTATCGGCCTCTGTGCAAATTTCTTAATTACTTTGTGCACGCTCGTCAGATCGAGACAAAACTTGCGCCAACAGGACCGTATCATTTTTCTGGTCATGTATGCCAAGTTTGGTCCAATTCTGAGACAGTTGAATTCGACGTCGTTTTGCGGGCTTCACGGACCCACTCAACGGGCGATTTTGTGTACGGTCCACCGGAATCCAACTATGGATATACGGTTGGGTTCGTATCGGAAAACTAGATCTGTAGACATGTAGTTTGACAACTTTAGAGACCATTGACTCTGGCACGCTTTTCGGTGCAAAGCGGGTCCAACGGCGGACATCGTTTTTGCCCAAAATTACCGTTTTGCCCTTGTGTCCAGAATTGGACTTAAGGATAGGCAATCCTAGCTAATTGGACTATTCTGAGAACGTTGGTACTGTTTATTTCAGCATCTGATAACTTCTGCATGTGTTGACTGATTGTGGCTCATCGAGTGGTATATTATTATTGGTTTCTCCAGCTAAAGACCTCAGGCAAGTGCACTTTCTGATTGCTTTTCGATTCATAGTAGTCTTTTTATTTCATATCTTTACATATATCTTACTGCTTGTTGACACGCTCGTCACACGGAGTTGTCGGGAGGGGAAATATCTTAGTATGCATGTGGACTACCTAGAAATATCCCAATATGTCTAATCTTAAATGCTAGCCGTTGCACACGACACGTGCAGTGTGCCTTATTTACGCCCTAGCCGTTCACATATCGAAAAAGATATTTCACACCACCTAGATAGATGACTTTTATTAGTTTTTCCTTGTTTATTTCTCTATCGTGCTATGACATCAGTTATCTTACAGTTTTTATCTCTCATATGCTATTTTCATGTCTTGTTAATTCTATTATGTTTTTGTTTTGTCGTTGGTTTGTGTACTTGATCCATTTCTGACTGAAAACCAATATTTTTCAGGTTTAGCCGCGATCATTCTTAGCACTGGAAAGATTTGGGTATGTTGAGGCCAACCTAGAAGTAGATAGCCATCGTATCATTTCATTAATTGTAAAACTTTATAATTCTTTAATTATAAATGTTGTAAATGTTGTAATAAATTTAGAAATGTGAATGAGCAGCAATTGTGGTCTTTGAGCATTTATTTCTTGCGGGCTTGACAGCGTTCTACCGCCGACTCTGCGGCATAGGCTGGCTTGGACACGTCTCGTATCCGAAAAGCGGGTGCGGGTTGTGACAAGTTTTTATGGTGGCCCATGCAGGTCCATTTTCGTAAAAGATTACGAACTCGTGATGGTACGTTAGTCGTACTATTGCGAGCCTGCGACCAAGAATTGCTCATTCACAAACTAGGATTAAAATAATTTAAGAGAATGACTAGAACTAGGAGTCCCTTGTTTAAATTGACCATTGGGTAGTTAAGGTTATTAGATAGGCCATACAATTTAGAATTATTCAATTTAGATAGCTTGTTAGATCCCTATAGGTACACTCTTATTTTTTGATATGACGATATGATTCCATGTGGATACACTATACACTTGGTTAGTTAAATTTTTTCCAGAATTAAAGCTATAACCTTGATAACCTGCTCAATTTTCTTTTTTGCTCTATTTAGATATAAACCTTATGTCATAAATTAGAATTGCTTACTTAAATTTATTTTTGCTGTAATGAATTGATTTATAATTACTGATTCTTTTATTCATATAAAATCTCGAGGTAGATTGATTCGAGATTTCCCTCAACCAGTGAAATGCATAGGAAATAGATACTAGAATATTTGTATTTCTTTCGTATTTAGTTATATTCTCCATGTTAAACCTTTTAAATTAAGTGTTGTGACTGATAGGACAAATACCTATGCTTCATTCTTAGTCAACTTGTTTGAATCTCTAGAAGCTCATAAATTTTTACAGTTATAGTTAGAGAAATATTAGCTAACCCATGAAGTTTAGACAGCAGCACACTATCGTCAATTATCTGAGAGTGGGAAATGTGGGTTCACTGCAGCCAGCAGCACACTGGCGAGGCACAACCCATAGAATTGAAATCGTTTCGAAGAATCATAGTCTATGGAACATTGCTAAAACTATATCCTAATTGACCTCTTCAGATCTTAGATACTCTTAGGTCAACGTAAGATGGAGTACCGATAGCCTATCACAATTAAATCATGGAACCAAGGGTTTGCCACAGTCAGAGTATATGGACGAGGCATAATTCTCGATAAAATGATTTAAGATGTGATCACAAGATTAGGATACTATAGAGGATAGAAGATGCTCTGTATGACCCTAAGACCCAAAACCAATACTAGTGTAAGTTCTGTAAGTTGGGTAGCCTCTCCCAACCTAGCATTCTGTGGTCCTTGTGATCCATGGACTATGTAATTGACTGACAATAATAGGTTTACCTAGAATATAGAATTTAGAGGTCCATAACCCCTTAGTCGACCAAAGTCTTATGGATATGAAGATAATAGGTTGACTGTATAAGCAATGACACCGGGTAAGGCTTTGATTCTCTCAAAACTCGAACTAATCATTCCTCCTTTCAAAAATCTCTCGTATTTATATTCTGACTCTTGACCAATGCTGCTATTACAGCCTAGTTTTTGCAAGCTTACTCTTTATCGAGCTTGAATTCAAGACATATGTTTATTGGGAACGCCCGCTAATATATTGTATAATCAGAATCATTGTATTACGGTCTGATCAACCATAATGCATTTGGTTCGCTTTTCTTCTGATTTCCCTACATGGATTGAGATGTAGATGTCTCTAGGATCTCATCCGCGACTGCTTTGACAATTCTCCTTGAATTATACATTCACCTTTGAATCACGTAATTGTATTCAGTAACATCTCTTTTGAACTCTTTATTGTTTTGTCTTTCACCGATTAGAAAGGCGAAAGCTCGTAACTGATAGATAGATACAGAGTATTCCCATGGCTATAATAGTTGTATATGCAAGTGTAGCTACCATCGTCCAGTCCTGTGACAGGAACCTTGCCACCATATCCTAGCCTCTAAGGTGGATAGACTGTAAGCCCTAAAATTTTAGGACGTACGAGGATCACTGATTGATTAGAACAATTCCTATTAGGATGATAATTAGTGCCCCATAGATTCCCACTTTTCATTTAGATCATTTTATGTCCCCGGCGGTGTCATTAATATCCGGAGCACGAGGCCAGTTGTTACCTTCCAACAAATTTCATATTTAAGATCTAGACGAGTCCACCTTCATCTGGGTATATCATGTCCCACTCAAACCCGTCCCCTTGTACTCTATTTTTACGGTACGACTTTTTAGGTTAAAAGGACTAGCTATAACCCTTACCATAGTACCGGTAAACTTCCCGACTACAATTAGAGACTCAACCTCGACTCATTTCCTTCGACCCAATATATGATAGCAATCTACTCGGAGCCCACTACGCACATGCTACTAGTGTGCCACCCAATTGAGGCCTCATGTGCTACTTAAACACAAAAGTCTCGGAAAGTGCATTTTTGGGCTTCATGAACCTAGCTAATCAACCCGACGGCCAACTAGCTCAACCCTTGGATAGAAACTTATTCTAGGATACCCTAATCTAGTAGGAAGAGTTTTATCATTAGGATCTTGTCCAATCCATATAGATTGAAACCCAATGATCATCTAATCAATGACTGATGTCCAAATAGAGAACCCATTAAAATCACAATCTTGATTTCTCGAATTTTGTTCTATTAGGGAACCTTGTTTAGAATTTTAGGAGCAGAATTTTTGTATTGCATGGATTGCAAACCCCTCTAAGAGCAAAGTGTTCTTCGATGTAGCAAGTGACTAAACTAGAGTAGCCCCATCTAGCAAATAAGATAATGGGTTCATAAATTTTCTTTTATCTGCATCATTGGATACTCTCTACCGCTCTTGGAACTTCACGTTTGTTTTTGTTTATTCTTCCTTACCTTTCCGTCCTCCCTATTTCGGAGCGACGAATGGCCAAGGTTATTAGAATTTATCAATATATTTTAGCTACTTGTGTAAATTCGTTGCTTGTTAAATTTGGGTTGCTTGATAGATAAGAGAGGATTATAGATGCCATGAACAACAATATCTATTGGTAGAAATTTTAGCAGTTAGTTGGAAGATTATAAGGTTTTAACGACAGAAGATTTGATGGAATAGTGTGACCAAAGGTGGGTAGAAGTCCTCAAGTATTCGGAGTTAGAAAATGGCTAGAGAAGGATATAGAATATTTTTAGAAATTAAATTTGAGGAGATTAAGGGAATACTAGACTTTGAATTTTAAGAAATAGTTATGAATTGAATTTCGAGGACGAAATTATTTTTAAGGTGGGTAGATTTGTAGCTCCCCTTCCCGGAAATTTCAAAATATTTTTATTTTATTTATTTTATTTAAATGGTAATTTTAGAATTTTATAAATAAGTGTTTAGTTAATTATTACGGTAGAAGATTTTAGTCATGGTTGAGTTTTGAAGTACAAGACGACTAGGAATCATGGCACGGATAGCGCATTGGCGTGCTTTGACTAGTGTATTAGCCATGCCAAGGAAGGCCGAGCCATAGTAATGTCCTAACTAGAAAAACCAGGCTAAGTTGTGACATGACCGTTATAAATAGTTTAATTATTTATATTTAATATTATTTGACTTTAGGAGACCCGGTTGTACCAAACCAGCCCGAACTAGACCGTACCAAGCCCAAGCCCATGCAGTCATGCAGGATGTCCAATAACATTTGTGTTGATGTATTTTGGTATGGTTGTGTCGTATCCCATTTTAGTGATCTATTGAATATTTTCAAGAATTCTTATTTAAATATTATAAAATATCCTTATTAGTTAAATATTCAAGGATATTGGTATAGAATAGGTCCTTGTATACTATGGAGTATTGGACTGTACGCAAAGGCATGTACACCGTTATTAGTTGTTAAATTTTATTATTATTATTATTATCATTATTATATTATTGGGATGATTATCAAATATTATTATTATTTGAATATATGTGTGTGAATAAATATGTATATATAGTTCTCTTAGCTAATGTGGTACTAGACGATATAATTGGATGTCTAATAATATATACACCATTATGGGTTTATTATATTTCGTTGTTATTATTATTATTATTATTATTTATTGAGATTGGTATTTAATATTATTAGTTTATTGATTATATTAGTTTGGCAGATAAATGTGATAACATATATAGTTATATAACTATATACTCAAAATTGTGTATATAAATATACGTATATGAATGTATATATAAATAAATTATATACGTGTGTATGAATATATATATAAATATATATATTTTGTACAAGTATATATATGTGTGTGTGGTGTGAGTAAATATATATATATATATATATATATATATATATATATATATATATATATATATATATATATATATATATATATATATATATATATATATATATATAACAGATAATATATGTATTAATATATAACAGTTAATATATGTATTGATATATTTAAAATATATATGCATTCATTTATAACAGAAAAAGAAAAAGAAAACAGAAAAAGAAAAAAAATAGAAAGAAAGAAATGGGCAAAAGCCCAAGCAACTAAACCACCCCACCTATAGCTCTCGGCCCAGCCGAGAGCTACTCTCTGTTGAGAGAACAAGTCGAACGGAGACTCCTCATATATATCTACCCTCAAAACCGAAACACAAACCCTAACTCTAGGCGAACGCCCACACCCCGCCGACGTTGGCACGTGGGCGCACCCCGGCCGCGCGCGCACGCCGCTACGTGACACCGTCGGGGCGGCGTCCGGTCGGCCAGGCACGATCAAGCCACGCGCAACTAAACAGAGCAGTAGCAGTAGCAGCCACATCATGACAGGTAATTCACCATCGTATTTCTTCGCATATTCTCCATCAACTTCGATTTCGTAAGTTCCTATACAAACCCCATATGACCCTCTAAAGATCCCAACAAGTAGATACATACATGGTTGAGCGATCAATCCGAAAATTTGACACCAAGTCGAAGAAAAACCTGTCTGTAAACAGGGAATAGAGTAAGCCAAACACCCCTATTTATGGTCTGATTCTCGTCAACCTATTAAAGATAATTAGAAAATACTTGAAGGGAGTCAGAGACAACATATAGGAGATTTAAATGTATCTTGTAGATCCCAATTTCATGGAGTATGCACAAAGTTATTCTAGTTCTAAATTGGTCAAAAATAGTTTTGAAAACAGTTTAGAAAATCGAAAAACCTTCGACACGACGTGCGTCCCGCCAATCCGGGCGACGTGGTCGCGCACCGAAGGCATCGAAAGCTGCGTAACAGCTTTGTGGTCGTGTGGGCTTTGACGGAATTCAAATTGGTCGCATGTGCACGACGAATTTGATGCGTATCCGTCGAAATTCACCGTATCGGCCTCTGTGCAAATTTTCCAATTACTTTGTGCACGCTCGTCAGATCGAGACGAAACTTGTGCCAACAGGACCGTATCATTTTTCTGGTCCTGTATGCTAAGTTTGGTCCAATTCTGAGATAGTTTAATTCGACGTCGTTTTGCGGGCCCCACAGACCCACTCAACGGGCGATTTTGTGCACGGCCCGCCGGAATCCAACTCTGGACATACGGTTAAGTTTGTATCGAAAAACTGGATCTGTAGACATATAGTTTGACGACTTTAGATACCGTTGACTCTGGCACGCTTTTCGGTGCAAAGCGGTTCCAACGGCGGACATCGTTTTTGCCCAAAATTACCGTTTTGCCCCTGTGTCCAGAATTGGACTTAAGGACAGGCAATCCTAGCTAATTGGACTATTCTGAGAACATTGGTACTGTTTATTTAAGCATCTGATGACTTCTGTATGTGTTGACTGATTGTGGCTCATCAAGTGGTATATTATTATTGGTTTCTCCAGCTAAGGACCTCAGGCAAGTGCACTTTCTGATTGTTTTTCGATTCATAGTAGTCTTTTCATTTTATGTCTTTATATATATCTTGCCGCTTGTTGACACGCTCGTCACACGGATTTGTCAGGAGGGAAAATATCTTAGTATGCATGTGGATTACCCAGAAATATTCCAGTATGTCTAATCTTGAATACTAGCCGCTGCACACGACACGTGCAGTGTGCCTTATTTACCCCTAGCCGTTCACATGTTGAAAAAGATATTTCACACCACCTAGATAGATATCTTTTATTAGTTTTTTCTTGTTTATTTCTCTATCGTGCTATGACATCAGTTATCTTACAGTTTTCATCTCTCATATGCTATTTTCATGTCTTGTTAATTCTATTATGTTTTCGTTTTTTTCGTCAGTTTGTGTACTTGTTCCATTCCTGACTGAAAACCAATATTTTTCAGGTTTAGTCGCGATCATTCTTAGCACTGAAAAGATTTGGGTATGCTGAGGCCAACCTAGAAGTAGATAGCCATCGTATCATTTTATTAATTGTAAAACTTTGTAATTCTTTAATTATAAATATTGTAATAAATTTAGAAATGTGAATGAGCAGCAATTGTGATCTTTGAGCATTTATTTCTTGCGGGCTTGACATCGTTCTACCGCCGACTCTGCGGCGTAGCTGGCTTGGACATGTCTCGTATCCGAAAAGCGGGTGCGGGTTGTGACAGGCTCGGCCATGAAGACCCTCATGCGGCTCGACCATGAAGACCCCCATGCGGCTCAGTCATGAATACATTCATGCGGCTCGGTCATGACAACCTTCATGCGGTTCGAGTATAGAGATTCTTCATGCGGCTCGGTCATGAACTCTTTCATTCGGCTCGGTCATGACAACCTTCATACGGCCCAAATATGAACACTCCTCATACGGCTCAACAACGATGACAGGACACGTGTCCTAAAGCCAATTAAATTTTGGGTCAAATCCCAATAATCTGGGACACGTGGCGGGAGAATGAATCAAATTTATTCATTTAGATTTGCAGACGTCAGTAAATCATCATGATGGAGATTTATTGCAATCATCATTAATTACTGATGGGATTTGGCATAATCCACATTAATGGCCCAGATCCTGCATGCTCAAGACTAATGGCCCAGATTGATCAAACACCAGGCCGCCGCCACTTTGAGAATGGGTAATCATCGCAAACCCTAATGATGCCCCCCACTCTTATAGATAGCAAGGTGCCATTCCCTTGCACAAGGACGCTCCCCCCGAAAATCAGAGAGAGAATACACAGAGATCAATCCAGAAAGAGAGAAGGCAGATGAGCAAATACAAGGAGAGTAAGAAGAGCACTTCTTCATCAACGCCAAGCATCTCTTCACAGGAGCCAAGGCTACATCTGATCGTCCAAGGAGTAAGGCAGAGCTGCCGTCGCTTTTCCGAGCCTCTATCGTCACCCCCAGAATCAAAAATAAATAATTATACTTAGATTGCTGTACCTAGGTTTTCGTCCCTAGGCTTTCTTTGTACAAGCGAGTTTGTAACGTGAAGTAAAAGTCCAGTCCTCTGATAATTGTTCTGCTCTTTTATATTTTATGGCAAACATGATGACGACTCTGCTAGGGACAAACTTCTCCACAGCTGAGGAGTTGGTGACACAATCAGATGCAGCCAAGCTCGGCTCCACTCAACAGATGCTGGTCGCCTGGTTCGACCAACAGGCGTTTGAAGAAATGCTCTCCGACAAGAGCGCTGGCCCGGTCCAGAAGCGAGCCCGCACAAAGAAGGCCCGCAAGGAGTGGAGACCCAAATCATTTGCTCCTACTCAAACTCTTGCAGAGATGCCCTCTGTTGCTCAAGACGACGAGAAAGACTCTCCTACGACCCCACTTCAGACCGTAGAGGACTCTGTTGTCCCCAAGTCCGGCAGAAGAAAATACTATGATGCTGGACTTGCAGGGGCAAAGAGGAACTCTATGCGATCTGAGCCGCATAAGGGTGTTAGCCGCATGGAGAAAGCTCATGCGGCTAAATTTTCCAGCCGCATGAAGAAAGCTCATGCGGCTACATCTGTCAGTCGCATAGCTTATGCGGCTACATTTGCCAGCCGCATGGATGAAACTTATGCGGCTAATGAAGTCAATCGCTTGCAGAAAACCCATGCGACTAAAATTGCCAGCCGCATGTGGCCGGCCTGCACGGTCGTGACTCCTAGTCGCACAAGAATAATTCAGACAACAGCCGAAGACAGCCGCATGCAGACAGCCTGCACGGCTTCCAATCCCAGCCGCATAGCGTCCGTTCCACGCTTCTCACGGTCAGTCTTCGACCGTCTCTCATGCGGTCCTGACCTTAATGGTTCTCTGGATTATGGGCCAGACTCTGTGGTATCTAACTTGGACTCTTCCTATTATGCATCCGCGGGTGCTAAAAAGAAGAAGTCTAGGGCAGCACGGGCTCGCCGAGCCCAGTCAGCTGCCCCAACCTCTGACTATCGGGGCGTTCCGCTGACTATCACGTGGGCCCCTAATGGGAAGTTATATAAAGCTACCCGTATCCAGCCCTCTGCAGTCGACGGACGGGATAGCTATCAAGGATCTCCCAACAACGGCCGAAGGCAAGTACACGTACTACCTTCGGATCAGGGAGCAGGCGGAAGGCCTACACGCTTGCGTACTCAGGATTCCCGAGCCCGCAAAGTGAGTGACTTGCGTGATGTGATCCTCCACAAACGTAAAGAAAGAGATAAAAGCTCGGTGTGCAGAGAGTCTGAGAATAAACATCATTGCACCCAGGTCATCGTCAACTGTGGCTGCAACAAGGCGGCACTACAAGAAGATCATCAATCTGTCTTCCAGCGACTACGGCAGCCAAGTTCTGAGGATGAGACACTTCTCGTCGCCTCCTGCAACTCTTCTCTGAGAATCCCTGGCGACGATAAGGGAAAGAATACGAGTACCTCTAGCCCAAAAATCTCAAGCAAGAAACTCTCTGCTAAGCGGTTGTCTACCACCACTTCGGGAGGAGTCTTCCAAGGCACCCGCTCAAAGACAAAATCTGCTGCGCTTAGGGATTCAACAAGGAACATTGAAGCCGGGGGTAGTACTCCCCCAAACATCTATGATAATCCAATATTACAAGAGGGTAATTCAGGGGAAACAAGGCCCCCAACAGACACAGAAGGTTCCGACATCCCCAAGGACGTCCACAATTCTCAAGACGAGGCAAACTCGGAATCTGGGGGTACCATTCCTTCTGAATCTGAACCAGAGGAGAACATCCCCACATACCCTGACGACTTCTCACCACAGGGGTATGACTTCGAGAGCACATCCTCTACCTTTCCTTCCATCTCTCATCGCGTGAAGACGGTGTTCATGACGGATAACAATCAAGAAGGTTCTAGTGATCGCCAGCGCATTGACGCTTTAGAGGCCATACTTCTCACCTTGGTCAAATCTGTGGATGACATTAAGGCGGCACTTCCAACTCTACAAGGAAGAACATAGGGCCAAACGAACATAGGGCCCACAATCAATGCGGACTCAAACTCGGCTGCACCAAATCCGGGCGACACTTCCCCCGAAAATCAGAGAGAGAATACACAGAGATCAATCCAGAAAGAGAGAAGCCAGAGGAGCAAATACAAAGAGAGCAAGAAGAGCACTTCTTCATCAATGTCAAGCATCTCTTCACAGGAGCCAAGGCTACATCTGATCGTCCAAGGAGTAAGGCAGAGCTGTCGTCGCTTTCTCGAGCCTCTATCGTCATCCCCCAGAATCAAAAATAAACAATTATACTTAGATTGCTGTACTTAGGTTTTCGTCCCTAGGCTTTCCTTGTACAAGCGAGTTTGTAACATGAAGTAAAAGTCCAGTCCTCCGATAATTGTTCTGCTCTTTTATATTTTATGGCAAACACGATGGCGACTCTGCTGGGGGCAAACTTCTCCACGGCTTAGAAGTTGGTGATGCAATCAGATGCAGCCAAGCTCGGCTCCACTAAATAGATGCTGGTCGCCCGGTTCGACCAACAGGCATTTGAAGAAATGCTCTCCGACAAGAGTGCTGGCCCGGTCCAGAAGCGAGCCCGCACAAAGTAGGCCCACAAGGAGTGGAGACCCAAATTATTTGCTCCTACTCAAACTCTTGCAGAGATGCCCTCTGTTGCTCAAGACGGCGAGAAAGACTCTCCTGCGGCCCCTCTTCAGACCGTAGAGGACTCTGTTGTCCCCAAGTCCGGCAGAAGAAAACACCATGATGCTGGACTTGCAAGGGCAAAGAGGAACTCTATACGATCCAAGCCGCATAAGGGTGTTAGCCGCATAGAGAAAGCTCATGCGGCTATATTTGCCAGCCGCATGAAGAAAGCTCATGCGGCTATATCTGTCAGCCGCATAGCTTATGCGGCTACATTTGCCAGCCGCATGGATGAAACTTATACGGCTACTGAAGTCAATCGCTTGCAGAAAACCCATACGGCTAAAATTGCCAGCCGGATGCGGCCATCCTGCACGGTCGTGACTTCTAGTCGCACAAGAACAATTCTGGCAGCAGCCAAAGATAGCCACATGCAGACAGCCTGTACGGCTTCCAATCCCAGCTGCATAGCGTCCGTTCCATGCTTCTATCGGTCAGTCTTCGACCGTCTCTCATGTGGTCCTGACCTTAATGGTTCTCTGGATGATGGGCCAGACTCTGTGGTATCCAACTTAGACTCTTCCTATTATGCACCCGCGGGTGCTAAAAAGACGTCTAGGACAGCACGGGCTCATCGAGCCCAGTCAGCTGCCCTAACCTCTGACTATCGGGGCGTCCTGCTGACTATTACGCGGGCCCCTAATGGGAAGTTATATAAAGCTACCCGTATCCAGCCCTCTGCGGTCGACGGACGGGATAGCTATTAAGGATCTCCCAACAACGACCGAAGGTAAGTACACGTACTACCTTTGGATCAAGGAGCAGGCAGAAGGCCTATACGCTTGCGTACTCAGGATTCCCGAGCCCGTAAAGTGAGTGACTTGCATGATGTGATACTCCACAAACATAAAGAAAGAGACGAAAGCTCGGTGTGCAGAGAGTCTGAGAATAAACATCACTGCACCCAGGTCATCGTCAACTGTTGCTGCAACAAGGCGGCACTACAAGAAGATCAACAATCTGTCTTCCAGCGACTTCGGCACCCAAGTTCTGAGGATGAGACACTTCTCGTCGCCTCCTGCAACTCTTCTCTGAGAATCCCTGGCGACGATAGGAGAAAGAAGACGAGTACCTCTAGCCTAAAAATCTCAAGCAAGAAACTCTCTGCTAAGCGGTTGTCTACCACCACTTCAAGAGGAGTCTTCCAAGGCACCCGCTCAAAGACAAAATCTGCTGCGCTTAGGGATTCAACAAAGAACATTGAAGCCGGGGGTAGTACTCCCCCAAACATCCATGATAATCCAATGTTCCAAGAGGGTAATTCAGGGGAAACAAGGCCCCCAACAGACACATAAGGTTCTGACATCCCCATGGACGTCCACAATTCTCAAGACGAGGCAAACTCGGAATCTGGGTGTACCATTCTTTCTGAATCTGAATAAGAGGAGAACATCCCTACAGACCCTGACGACTTCTCACCACAGGGGTATGACTCCGAGAGCACATCCTCCACCTTTCCTTCCATATCTCATCGCGTGAAGACGGTGTTCATGACGGATAACAATCAAGAAGGTTCCAGTGATCGCCAGCGTATTGACGCTTTAGAGGCCATACTTCTCACCTTGGTCAAATCCGTGGATGAGATCAAGGCGGCACTTCCAACTCTACAAGGAAGAACACAGGGCCAAACAAACATAGGGCCCACAATCAATGCAGACTCGAACTCGGCTGCACCAAATCCGGGCGATAATCCTCCCGAAATATCAGTTCCTACCGCTGCAGTCGAGGCTAGAGAAGTAAGACGAGAGGTTCAAGAGCTCCGGGCCATGTTTGACGCCCGAGAAACATGCCAAGACCTCAGGGTACGTCAACCCTATCCCGCTGCATGGAGAGATGTTCCCTTCCCACCGAGATATAAACCATTCAACATCAATCTATACGATAGGAAGACATCGGCAAGCAGGTACATCACCTACTTTGAAGTCACCACCGACCATCTGCCTCATGAAGATGCCATCCTCACGCGGTTATTCATTGGAGCATTAGAAGGAGTCACCTTCGATTGGTACCGTAATCTGCCTGACAACTGCATCCATTCCTTCGTCGGCTTCAAGCGACTATTCTTGGAAAGGTTCTATAAAGTAGGACAGGACGTGACGATGTCCACCCTCATGGACGTTGTTCAGGGAGAGAAGGAGCTCACAAGGAATTATATTGAGCGATTTTGCCAGACCGTAATGAAGCTGCCTTCCGGCAACCCTGATTCCTCCCTAATTAAAATTTGCCTAAAGAGGTTGCTTCCCACGATCAGCCTCTAGATGGGCGAAAGTCAGTTCAGGGATTGGAAGACGTTCATCATCAGCGCGACTAGTACGGAAGACAAGTTGAGGAAAGCTCGCCAATTAGGAATGCATATCATGGAAGGGGATGACAAGGGTAAACGCCCTAATCCTAACAATAACAGCGACAGCTCCTCCAACAATCGAGACAGCAAGGGTAAGCATGCTATGGTGGCTGACACAGCCCATAAGCCTGAACCAAAATCAGCGAAAAAGCAGTGGCCCTAAATAACTTACTCGTTCGAAGACAGTCATGTCAAGCCCATCCTGGACATGCTCATACAAGGGGGTCGGATCCAGCTCCCTCCTCCGAGGCATGAACGTTGCCCTACAGAAATGGAAAGTCCCAAGTACTGCCATTTCTACCGCTATCTCCACCATGCCACACAGGACTGCTTCCAGCTGAAGCGATATATTCAACACCCCATCGATTCTAATGCTCTGGCCATTGACTTTGAAGATGTGACTATGGCAGCCAACATGGTGTCAGTACAATTTGATAATTTTCTACCGACGGAGACGCAAGACGGGGTGGTGCCCATCCCCAAAGCAAAGATGGAGGTCACTAATCTTCTACCTCCCCGAGACCAGGTAGTCGGTCTTGTTCCTCTTACCATACCGCGAGGAGAGATCATGTGGGTCCATCCGGACTTGGCACCAGAAGTGACTCAACCTACGCCGCTCTCTACTATCAGAAAGAAGAGTGGGAAAGTCAGAGCATACCGCACAATCTCTACAGAAGTCGAAGAGGCTACTGCCATAGTCACTCGATCTAGGGCACAAACGCAGCCTCCATCAGGCAACTCAGCAGATGATCATCAGCCTGCCACCACTGATGCTCCAGGACCTGTCCAACCTTCAACGACCGACAAGCCTAGGCTGAAGGAGACTCGCTTTGACAAACCACTCCGAAGGGAAGTACCTCAGGGGTTGGAAAAGCCCTACAACTTTGACATCTTGGCGTAATTGGCTAACACACCAGCCAAGTTGTCACTATACGAACTCCTAAGACTCTCCAAGGACGTTCGTATTACACTAAGCGAAGCGCTCCAGAATGCCGATGTCTATCTGGCTCAATCCAACCTCACCGAGGAAGACTCACCTTTGGATCTCCAAGACAGTGCCTGCACTGGCGCAATGCCAAACATCGTCTTCACTTCACAAGACATGCTTATCAAGACCAACCTGCATGATCACCCCATGTATTATACTGGATACATCAGCGATATCAAGGTAGACCAGATGCATATTGATCTCGGTTCCTCCATAAGCATCATTCCGAGGAGCCTGCTACACCATTTGTGCATTCCGATGCATCGTCTGACACCAACCAGCACTGCTATCAGTGGCTTCAATACGGGCAGGAGCTACCCTATTGGGAAGATTCGTCTGAAATGCCAGATCGGCGATCTCTAGTCGGAGGTGAATTGCTACGTCATAGATGCGAATACATCCTACAACATCCTCCTGGGGCGTCCGTGGATACACGACTACATGATAGTGCCTTCTACACTGCACCAGTGTTTCAAATATGTCGACAAGCATGGCTTTATGAAAACAGAGTTTGTTGCTATCAATCCCTTTAAAGGAGTCAAATCTTATTACTCAGACTCATGCTTATATGAGAAGTCGAAAAGGCACCTGGTCGAAGAAGACATTCAGGCTCCAACTGACACGACAACGGGATCAGAAGAACCTATGAAAATCTACCTCCAAGCTCAGAAACCTAGCAGAACTGCCCCACTTACAGCCACTCTCCGTTAGTTAGAGTAGATTTTGGACTGGACCTTGTCTCCAGCTTGCTACTTATGCTTATGATATTGGGATTTGTATAACTATATTACTTTGTGTTCCTCTTCGTTCTGTTGAGCTGGATATTGCACTTTGTGGTTTATATCTACCTTGATTTCGTGCATGATTCTTCCTACTAGATTGTGATTGAGTTTATCAGTATTTCATATTATATCCTCCGTGCGAAGATGACATGTTATTATATATTGTTTGTTAGCTAGCAGACCTACAGCATTCTACGCCGTTTTTACAGAGTAGGCTGGGCACTGTTACGCACTTATGCCCCTACCTATGGTGCGGGTCGTGACACGTTTTTAGTGGTAGCCCATGCAGGTCCAAAGTCGCAATTAGTGCGATGTCGTAGTGGCGCTCGACTTAGAGTGCTGTTACGAGCCTGTGGTACATATATAGGATAGGTAATAGGCTAAGTTTACTCAATCATAAAATATGAAAACATCCACTTACTGATCTTTTAACTGTCTTTTCTAATATATATTCTTGCATCCTAGCTGTCCTCCTTGATATAATCTTTCTTGTGCCATATTGATTTCCTTCTTTCAATCTATCTTCAGGATGGTGCAGACAAGATCACAGCATCCTGAGGCTGCGGAGATGGAATGGAGAGGTCTGCTATGTCTCGCAGACCTGATCCAGACACTTCTGTCGCAGTCGAAGTGCAGCTTTTGGGGGCGCTCCTCCACAAGTTTCGAGGATTGTCTCGGAGGTTGCTACGACTGTTTTTGCCACAGTACCAGTTGTTGACGTGGGCACTCTTCCTCCTCCTGCACAGCGGACTCCTCCGTCAGTTGCAGATGTTCTTCCTCCTCTGCCTCCTCTGCCTACAGACATGGGACAGATGCTTGCTTTCTTCCAGCAGATGTTGGAGACTCAGAGATCCCAGTCTGAGGCACAGCAGAGGCAGACCGACGTGATACGTCAGGGCATAGAGGATGCCCATCAGTTGGCCTTAGCAGACGTGGAGCATAGGGCTCCACATCAGGGGGCGCGTCCGAGGTCGGGCGACATTCAGGACTTCATGAAGTTGGGACCTCATGACTTTAGCGGGACTGAGGGTGTAGTCTATGCTGACGACTGGCTCGAGGACATCTAGCGGCAGATAAGGGCCTCCCGCCTTGCAAACGACCTGAAGGTCGAGGCAGTGGGTTTACAGTTGTTGGACATCGCTCTCACCTGGTTCAGGAATGAGCCAACCCTTGCTGGAGAGGGCCATACCTGGGCCGAGTTTAAGCTTCTCTTCAAGGAGAAGTTCTTCTCTCCTACAGACAAGATTGACCTTGTGAGACAGTTTCAGAATCTACAGCAGAGTAGTTTGTCTGTGGAGGAGTACGCCGCAGAGTTTGGCTGTCTGAGCCGATATGCGGAGCATATGGTTCGCGACCCAGAGATCAGCATCTTGAAGCCCAAGAGGGATCGCAATCTTTTTTCGGGGGCTACTAGCAGCACGGGGGCTGCTAAACGCCCTCAGCTTCAGCATCGTTCTTTCCAGCATCACCAGCCGCAGGTTCAGGCAGAGCACCTGTTCAGCAGGTGTAGCACACTAGCAGAGGCAGGTACAGAATGGAGATTCTTGTAAATTCTGCAAGAAGCTTGGTCACGTCTGAGAGGTTTGCCGAAAGAGGCTGGGAGTATGTCTCTTTGCGGTGGCGCATGCCATCAGTTGAGTGATTGTCCAGTGAACCCTCGTGTTACTGGTACAGCTCAGAGGGTGCCAGCGAGAGTACTGGTAGTGCAGCCGAGGGTTCCACCACTTCCAACCCAACAGTAGCGGTTTGCTCAGCACCACCAGCAGCAGGGTGTTCAGGGCAGGGCTTTTGCTCTTGGAGCCGAGGAGATCGAGCCATCTGCAGATGTTGTGGCAGGTTCAGTTCTTCTTGATTCTTTTCCTGCTTTAGCATTGTTTGATTCAGGTGCTACACAAAGTTTTGTGTCAGTTTTCTTTGCACTTAGACTGTAGCTCCTCTTCCCGGAATTCTTGAAATATTTTATTTATTATTTGATTTAAATGGTAATTTTAAAATTTTGTAAATAATTATTTAGTTAATTATTATGATAGATGATTTTAATCATGATTAAATCTGGAGTACAAGGTGACTAGAAATCATGGCACTGATAGTGCAGTGGCGTGCCTAGACAAGTGTATTAGCCATGCCAAGGAAGGCCGAGCCATCGTGTTGTCCTAACTAGAAAAACCAAGCCAAGTTATGACATGACCATTATAAATAGTTTAATTATTCATTATTAATATTATTTGACGTCAAGGTGACCCGGTCGTACCAAACTAGTCAAAATGGACCCGAACTGAGCCCAAGCTCATGTAGTCATGCGGTACGCCCAATGACATTCGTGTGGATGTATGTTGGTATGATTGTGTCGTTTTCCATTTAGTGATCTATCGAATATTTCTAGGTATTCATATTTATAATATTATAAATATCTTTATTGTTTGTTATTCAATGATAATTGCATAAAATAGGTCCTTATGCATTTTTGGGATTATTAGACTGTGCATGATGGTATATATGCCATTATCGGTTTATTGAATTCCGTTATTACTAATATTATTGTGTTATTAAATATGAATTATTTATTAGTTATTATCATTTTATTATTTTTCAAAAGAAATATGGGTATATATATATATATATATATATATATATATATATATATATATATATATATATATATATATATTATAAATATGTATGTGTACGTATATATAAATATACAGAATATATTATATACATGTGTATTTGTATGTAAATATAAATATATATATAATAGTGTATGCGTGTGTGTGTATATATATATAAAATAATATATATATATATATATATATATATATATATATATATATATATATATATATATATATATATATATATATATAAATGTATATAGGTATATGTATATATATCTATATGATTTTATATGTATATATATATATATATATATATATATATATATATATATATATATATATATATATATATAATCGTATATAAATATACGATTGTATATATAATGGCAGATATTTCGTATACATATGTTGGTATATACGATTGAATACATGGTAGTATTTGGGATTATATAGATATATTAGAAATAAAGAAAAGAAAAAGTAAAGAAAGAAAGAATGTATTAAAGCCCGGGCCCAGCCTCAGGCCCATGAGCCAGGCCCACGTGTGCAATGCAACGGAATGCAGAGCTCATCCCAGCCCGAGCTACTGCTCGGCTTAATGAACTAGCCAACCCCCCGTTCGCGCGATTATAAACCGAGGGTTGGAGCACAAAACCCTAAACCCTGGATTCCTACTTCCTGTCGTGCGCCACCCCGACCCTGGGCGGCCACCTGCCGCCGGCGCCAGCACCGCGCACGGCCGGGGTCCGCCAGGAGCACCGACGTACGTGCAGGCCGCAGAGAATGACAGCAGCAATCAGCGATCGCGAGCCTCACTTCGCGCAGAGATTTTCGTCGCCATATTGCATCGTTTTACGCATCGTCTTCACAGGTACTTTGATAATATAACCAACTCCGTTTGCCTTCAAATACTTTGACTTGTTCTGCGTCATGTGGATCGTAAACCGAACCCGAAGTTTGACGAAAAACTTGATCAAACTGAACAGTTTCAGGAATTAAATCCCTATTTTAGAAGCCAAATATAGATCAGATCAATACACAACCTGAAAAATTAATTAAATACAGTCCTAGATAACCTATAGGGCCTCGATTCCCTTTTTGTAGAATCGGATCTCGTCGACTCTGCGTCGAGAAATCAAATCCCGAAGTTTGCCGAAAACCTGTTTTAAAATATTGAAAATCTCTCGATACGACGTGCGTCCCGCCAATCCGGACGACGTGGTCACGAACCGAAAGCATCAAAAGCTGCGTAACGGCTTTGTGGTCATGTGGGCTTTGACGGAATTCAAATTGGTCGCGTGTGCGCGACGAATTTGATGCGTATCCGTCGAAATTCACCGTATCGTGCACTTTGCAAATTTCTCAATTACTTTGTGCACGCTCGTCAGATCGAGACGAAACTTGCGCCAATAGGACCGTATCATTTTTATGGTCCTGTATGCCACGTTTGGTCCAATTCTGAGACAGTTGAATCGTACGTCGTTTTGCGGGCCCCACGGTCCCACTCAACGGGCGATTTTGTGCATGGCCCGCCAAAATCCAACTTTGGACATACGGTTGGGTTCGTATCGGAAAACGGAATCCGTAGACATGTAGTTTGACAACTTTAGAGACCGTTGACTCTGGCACGCTTTTCGGTACAAAATGGGTCCAACGGCAGACATCGTTTTTGTCCGAAATTATCGTTTTGCCCCTGTGTCCAGAATTGGACTTAAGGACAGGCAATTCGAGCTAATTTGAATATTCTGAGAACATTGGTGATGTTTATTTCAGCTTTCGGGGACTGTTGTACGGGTTTTGACTATTGTGACACATTGAGTAGTTCAGACTGTCGGTTTCACCAGTAGAGGACCACAGGCGAGTACAGTTTATTGTCTACATTTCGATATTGATCTTTACTATATTTCATTGATTAGTCACTGGTTATATGATTTTTATACTCTATTATAAATTGTTGAGTCAAAAATGAGAAGTACCAAGGATGTGTGATCTGACCATAGCCCGTGTTTATTTTCTGCAAGTAGACATTGTAGCCCGTGTTTATTTTCTGCAAGTAGACATTGTAGCCCGTGTTTATTTTCTGCAAGTAGATATTGTAGCCCGTGTTTATTTTCTGCAAGTAGACATTGTAGCCCGCGGTTATTTTCTGCAAGTAGACATTGTAGCCCGTGTTTATTTTCTGCAAGTAGACATTGTAGCCCGTGTTTATTTTCTGCAAGTAGACATTGTAGCCCGTGTTTATTTTTTGCAAGTAGACATTGTAGACCATGCTTATTTTTCATGCAAGTAGACATTGTAGACCGTGCGGTGTAGTACCCAAGATCGATCACATTTCAAAGGTACTTCTAGTAGTTGGGAAAAGTATTTTGTGTCTATTTATTGCTATTGGTTTTCCGTATTTACTGTTTATTTTCAAAACTTACTGTTTATTTATTGCTATTGTGTCTAACCTTTATTTTATAGTCATTTTCTTTATTTGAAATTATATTCAGTAAATTGTGCTCGTTCCATTCCTGACTGGAAACCAACATTTTTCAGGTTATCCGTGGATTCACTTAGCATGGGAAATACGGGTGTACTTGCAGCCGAAGCCTAGAGACTAGCTAGATAGATTAGTTGTAGTCATTCCATATATGTACAAGTTTATTTTTTTCTGTAAAATGTAAAACTTGTGGTCATTGTAAATTAAATTAATTTTATGTATGAGCATTATTTGTGATTTTGATCTTCATGGCCGTGACAGCATTCTACCGCCGACACTGCGGCGTAGGCTAGCTTGGACACGTCTTGTATCCGTTTAAAAAAAATGGATGCGGGTTGTGACAAGTTTTTGTGGTGGCCCATGCAGGTCAGTCTTCACAAATCTTGTAAACTCGTGATGGTACTTAAGCTAGTTGTACTATTGGGAGCCTGCGACTAGAACATGCTCATTCACGAACGAAGATTAATTTAATTTAAGAGAATGACTAGGACCAGGAGTCCCTTATACAAATTTACCGATGGGTAGTCTAGGCCATGCAATGTAGATGGGAAGTTATTAATTTTGATAGTTTATCAGATCCCCATAGGTACACTATTACCTCTTGATATGACGACACGATCCAATATGGATAGATTATTCACTTGGTGAGACAGGGCTTCATAGAAATATGACCTAACATTGATAAAATTGTGCAATTTCTCATCCTTGTCTGTTAGACATCATCCTCATGTCTTAGCCCAAATTACCAATTTAGTTCCTATTTTGCCCAAGAATTATTATTTTATATAATTTTTGATTATGATATCCATATACGAACCTTGAGTTAGTTTCGATTCAAAGTTTTCCCTAATGGTTTGGATATACACATGAAATAGATATTAGAACGATTGTATTTCTTTTATCTTCATTCCTCCCCGTTAAATCTTTTTAAGGGTTATGACTGATAGGACAACCACTTACGCTTCATTTCATAGTCAAATTGTTTAAATCTCTAGAAGCTCATAAATTCTTACAGATATAGTTAAATAAATGTTAGTTAACTCATAATGGCAGGACAGCAGCGCACTGTCGTCATTAAATTGAATTATGGAGACTATGGATTCACTATAGCCAGCAGCGCACTGGCGAGACACGACCTCTAGAGTTGAAAATTGGTTTAAGAAAACGTAGGTCATAGAATATTGCTAAAACTATGGCTAGTGGTCCTCTTTGATCGTTGCTTGAATCAATATTGGATAGGGTTAAGTAATGATCGATTTGTATCATATTTGAGTTACGAAACCAAGAGTATACCATCGCCCGAGTATATGGACGAGGCATAATTCTTGGTGAAATGACTTCAGTCATGATTACCAGTTAGGATGCTATAGAGGATAGGACAATGCCATGTATGTCCCATAAGACCCGAAGCAAATATTAGTGGAAGTTTGTAGGTTGGGTAGTACGTCTTCCGATCTAGCATTCCGTGGTCCTTGTAACCTATTGACGAGGAAATTGATTGATGCTAATAGGTTTACCTGGAATATAGAATATAGAGGTCCATAACCCATTAGTCGACCAAGCCCTTGTGGATAAGAAGATAGTAGGAAGACAGTATAAGCAAGAACACTGGGTAAGGTTTGATTCTCATAAAAATCGAACTACTTGTGCCTCCTTTCAAAAATCTTGTATACTTGTAATTTGACTATTTTTGACCAATATTGCTATCACAGCCTAGTTTTGCAAGCTTACTCTTTTATCGAGCTTGATTCAAGACATATTTTATTGGGGACACCCACTAACATATTGTCTAATCAGAATCGATGTATTACGGTCTGATCAACCGTAGTGCACCCGGTTCGCTCTCCCTCTAATTACCCTACGTGGATTGAGATGTAAATGTCTCTAGGATCTCATCCACTACTGCATTGACAATTCCTCTTGAATTATACATTCGCCTTTGGATCACGAAATTGTATTCAACAACATCTCCCTTGAACTCTATTGTTTTTGTCTTTCACTGATTTGGGAAGACGGAAGCTCATAATTGGTAGAGAGATACTGAGTATCCCCATGGCTATGGTAGTTGTATACAGTATAGTTATCATCGGCCAGCCATGCGACTAGAACCTTGCCTTGAGTTACTTGTCCTTCTCTCGACCCCTAAACTGCTATTGGATCCTTCTAGCCATCTGAACTTGAGAATGATTAGGATTTATCCTTAGTCAAAATGCTAACCTAGGAGACTACCTCTTCTCAAGAACCAATTATTGTGAGTCTCTAATTATTTTCTTGAGCATACCGTGACTAGCAACCCTTAAGCCTTAACTCAACCGTCCCTCGACCAAAGCCACTGCTTGGACATGAGATGAATAGACAAGGGTAAGGGCAATCCTTTACCGTGACTATGGTAGACACTCATCCCGAGATTGGTTTCCAACAAATATCACCCTAGTTATGTAAATTTTACTATTGAGACCAAATGGTACTGGAATACCTCATTCACTAGCTCTGCCCATACCACTAGAACTCTTGTGATGATAGTCTGGCAGGTTGACACAAATAGAAATTTATGACTCAGTTGTTAGAAATCTTGTGCCTTAGAGTTGGTTACCCCGTCGATAACTCTAGTATACTATAGACGGGTAGATTCTCCTATTTTACCGATAATGTGTTAATGTACATACTCGTTTTTCCATTTATTGAGGAACGATCCTTGACTTGGCTTATATCGACCGTATTCCGTTATGTCTTACCATGTTCCTTATTATCGAGGGTCGAGGTACAATACCCGGACTGTGGAATTTTTCTAACCTCAATATTCCAAAAACCCATGTCCTAACCTCTAAGGTGGGTAGACTGTAAACCTTCAAAAAAAATTTGGGGTGCGCAAGGATTACCGTCTGAATAGAGTAATTTCTATGAAAATTAGTGCTCCATGGACTCCCACTTTCCATTTAGATCATTTTGTGTCCCCGACCGTATCATTAATATTCGGAGCACGAGATCAGCTGTTACCTTTCAACAAATTTCACATACAAGATCTAGACGAGTCAACCTTCACCTAGGTATATCATGTCCCACTCAAACACATCCCCTTATACTCTATTTTATGGTACGACTTTCAGGTAAAAAGGACTAGCTATAACCCTTACCATAATATCGGTAAACTTTCCGACTATAATTAGAGACTCAACCTCGACTCAATTCATCCGACCTAATATATGGTTATGGTTGACTCAAGGCCCACTACGCGTATGTCACTAATGTGCCACTCAATTGTGTCTTCTCGTGCCACTGAAATACAAAAGTCACTGAAGACGCATTTTTGGACTTTAGAGACCTAGTTAACCATTCCGACTGCCCAACTAGTTCAACCACTTGGGTTGAAATCTATTCTAGGTTACCCTAACCTAGTAGAAGTAGTATAATCATTGGGATCTTGACCAGTCAATAGAGACTGGAATCCAAGGTTCATCTAACCCACGATTGATGTCCAATCAGGAACCCATTAAGACCCAGTAAAACCCATTCATGCATACCACTATTTTGGACTATAAAATCGAACCCATTGAAATAGGTCCCTATACCTACTATGAAGTCTCCACCCCTTAGAATGTGATGTCCTTCGTAACCATTATTCCATCTACTTGGACGTCGCGAGACGATCTTGTATTGCATTCGCATCCCTTGCTCGTGTGTTTAGATAACCACGAAAAAGATCACAATCTTGATTTCTCAAATTCAGTCATATTTTGGAATATTGTCTAAGACTCCGAGAACAGAATTTCTTTATTTCAAGGATTGCAAGCCCCTCTAAGAAACGAAGGGTTCTTGATTTAGCAAGTGATTGGACTAGAGTAGCCCAATCTAGCAAATAAGCCAATGGTTCATAGACTTTCATTCTATCTGCATCATTGGATACACTCTATCGCTCGTTAAACTTCATAAATGCTCTCGATTATTCTTCTTTATCTTCCTATCCTTCCTATTACAGAGTGACGAATGGTCACGCTTATTAGAATTTAGCAATATTTTTTAGCTACTTGTGTAAATTTGTTGCATGTTAGATTCTGGGTTATTCGATAGATCAGAGAGATTTATAGGTGCCATATTCAGTAGATATCAATTGGTAGCAATTATAGCAATTAGTTGGATGATTATAAAATTTTAGTGACCTAGCTTTGAGGGAGTAGTGTGACCAAAAGTGGGTAGAAGTCCTCAAGTATTCGAGTTTATAAATTTTTTTTGAGAAATGAAATTTGAGGATATTGAGGTAATAGTAGACTTTGATATTTTTAGGAATAGTTATGAATTAGAATTTCGAGGACGAAATTATTTTTAAGGTGGGTAGATTTGTAGCTCCCCTTCCCGAAATTCTTAAAATATTTTATTTATTTATTTAATTTAAATGGTAATTTTAGAATTTTTGTAAATAATTATTTAATTCATTATACGGTAGATGATTTTAATCATGATTAAATCTGGAGTACAAGGTGACTAGAAATCATGGCACTAGTGTATTAGCCATGCCAAGGAAGGCGGAGCCATCGTGTTGTCCTAACTAGAAAAACCAAGCCAAGTTATGACATGACCATTATAAATAGTTTAATTATTTATTATTAATATTATTTGACGTCTAGGTGACCCGATCGTACCAAACTAGTCAAAATGGACCCGAACTGAGCCCAAGCCCATGTAGTCATGCGGTACGCCCAATGACATTCGTGTGGATGTATGTTGGTATGATTGTGTCGTTTTCCATTTAGTGATCTAACGAATATTTCTAGGTATTCATATTTATAAAATTATAAATATCTTTATTATTTGTTATTCAATGATAATTGCATAAAATAGGCCCTTATGCATTTTTGGGATTATTAGACTGTGCATGATGGTATATATGCCATTATCGGTTTATTGAATTCCGTTATTACTATTATTATTGTGTTATTAAATATGAATTATTTATTAGTTATTATCATTTTATTATTTGTCAAAAGAAATATGGGTATATATATATATATATATATATATATATATATATATATATATATATATATATATATATATATATATATATTGCAGATGACCTCTAGCCTAGTGGTTAAGAGAGATGCATACGGCCCGAGTGGTCAGGAGTTCGAATCCCAGTGGGAGCGGTTCCATAAACAATTTACCTAGTTCCAAATATATATATATATATATATATATATATATATATATATATATATATATATATATATATATATTCTTTTTTTTTCTTTTTTTTTACTAGAACACTATCATTTTATTCATTTTCATATGAGTTCCAACTCAGGTTACAAAAGTTCCAAAAGGATATTACAAAATATAATCACCTAACAGAAACTTAGACCTGTATTTCAACAGGTATATCAGTATGCGAACATCTGACCAAAGCCTTCTTATTTTGTCTCTTTACCTCATATATCAGTTGTTGCTCATCATATTTATAGTTTTCATATCTCTATTTATTTCTGTTTTTCCACAACACCCAAACAATAGCACCAGCAGCAACATGTTTGATATGCTTGTTCTGTCTTCCCCACATGAGTTGTAAACTTTAAAGAATATTACAATTCCTTCTACGCACCTTGAACACAGATGAGAAATGATTCCACACAGCAGTCGCCATTTCTCCTTCAGCTAAAATATGTGAAGTTGATTCATTAGCTGGATTAACGCAGCAATGACAAGAAGATGCAAGGTTAAATCCAATCCTCTGTATATTATCATCAGTTGGAAGATTGTGCCACAATGTACGCCACAAAACCACTGACCATTTGAGAGGGATACACGAATTCCAAATGTGTTTGAAACGAGTATCCGTATCTTGAACAATACGAACACTCTCCCAAGCTGAAGTAAGAGAAAAAATACCTGCCCTGCCTGGAGTCCAGATAAAATTTTCAATATTATCTTGATTGACCATAGTATTAATATATATCCCCCAGATCTCTTCCTTTGAGTAGTCTCTTCCAGATATGAGAAGAGAGCTGTGTAGGCTGAACATTTGAAGGGTGACTGTGCGGGAAATATTTGGCTCTCATAAATTGCACCCATAATGAATTTGTAGTCCTAATCTTCCACCACATTTTAACTGTCAATGCATTCAGAACATCTTGCAACTTTCGAATACCTAAACCACCCTCATTTTTAGGGGTCGCAACTCTCGGCCATCCCATCCAGGATCGCTTCTCATGACCATTCTTAGATCCCCACAGAAAGCTTTGAAACATATCCTCAATTCTTTTAATAACACTAGCAGGAGGATTGCTGGCAGCTAATGTATAAACAGGAATTGAAGTGAGCACTGATCGAAGGAGAACAATACGCCCACCCATAGACATTGATTTGTTATGCCATCCAGTAATCTTGTATCTAATTTTAGTCACAAGATCATCAAACATAGCCGCATTCCCCATTCCAGCATTAATCGGAGCTCCCAGGTAAGTCATAGGCAATTGATTTACATTAAACCCAAATGTAGAATAAATCTCTTCAATGCGATAATTATCAATATTCATGGATAGATAGATACCTGACTTATCATAGTTTATCTTCTGCCCTGAAGCCGCTTCATATTTCATGACTACCTCCATCATCTTCTGAAGAGACTTCTTATCTCCTCTTGAGAAAAGAATCACATCATCTGCGTATGCAAGATGTGTGAGAACTTGACAGCCACTAGGAGAGTAATAAGAGATGAATGCCGACGATTTACGAAGATTGTTTAAATTGCAGCTAAAGCTCTCTGCAGCAATGACAAATAGAAGAGGTGAGATCGGATCACCTTGGCGAAGCCCACATAAACTCTTGAAAAATCCTGATGCACTCCCATTGATAAGAGTCGAAAACCAGACATTATCCAATAAATGCAAAATCATATTCATCCAAGCATCACAGAACCCCATACGTCTAAGGACCTTCAGCAAGAAAGCCCAGTGCACCCTGTCATAGGCCTTACTCATATCTAATTTAATAGCAGCATTCCCTCCCCAGTGTTTGTGATGGATCATACTCATCATCTCCTGAGCCATGATTACATTATCCACAATCTCTCGACCTTTGATGAATCCACTTTGCTCTGGAGAAATCAGCTTAGGAAGAAAGTGAGCCAACCTTCTAGCAAGCAGCTTTGAAAATAACTTATTAATAAAATTACAGAGACTTATAGGTCTGTAATCTTTCATCATACGAGGATCTTTGCTTTTAGGAATAGGAAGAAGATATGTACTTGTAATCGATCGAGGGAAGGCAAATCCATCAAAGAAAAGATGCACAGCGTCAAGAATGTCATTGGCAATAATATCCCAAGCAGTTCTGAAAAATCGACCTGTAAAGCCATCAGGACCTGGAGCACTATCTTGATCTAAACTTTGAGAGTGTCAGTAAGCTCGTCCAAAGAAGGTTTAGCAATAAGCCCAGAGTTATCTTCATCAGTGATAGATGCTGTCATGGAATCAAGAAACTCAGAATTATGGTCAAGTTGAGTTGGAATAAATAGATTACTGTAGAACTCATTCGCCTCTGCTTGAATATCCTTCAGATTATTTAGAACTGTGCCATCCTCCTTATGTAATCCATGAAGAAGAAGTCGATTTCTCTTAGCAGAGACACGTGAATGAAAATACTTGGTATTCTTGTCCCCCTCTCCATCCCATTTCATTCTGGCCTTTTGGCGCCAAAATGATTCTTCATAGTTCAATCTTTGTTTAAGCATAGCTTTAGCCTGCATCCACTGTGCTCTCTTCGACTCATCCGCTTCAAACTCCAATTCTGTAGACAACACTCTATCTTCAGCAATTTTGACTTCCTGAAAGATATCACCAAAAGTTTGCCGACTCCAAATAAATAAAGCTCGTCTAACCGCTGAAATCCGAAGACCCACTCGGACCATACTGTTATCATGCCAAACAGAGTTCCAAGCATTAAACACAACATTGAGGAAGTCTCCATGTGTTGTCCAGAAATTTAAGAATCTGAAAAGCTTCTTGTCAGAGTCACAGTTGCTTTTAATAGTAATAAGGATAGGGCAGTGATCAGATTCAGATCGATTTAAATGAAGACAGGTGGACAGAGGCACCCATGATTGCCATTCACTGTCCATGAGCCATCTATCAAGGCGAGACCCTTGTTTGTGAGGGCCATCATCAGTTTTAACCCATGTAAAACAGCTGCCTGAATAAGGAAGAGTATGAAGACCCAATCGCAATTGACAATCAATAAATTCATTGATGCCAACATGGCAAACAGGGCCACCACCAAATTTCTCATTAGCATCAGTAATGACATTAAAATCTCCCCCTATCATCCAAGGGATATTGATTCTGGACTGAATAAGAGCCAGTCTATCCCAAAGTTCACGCCTCCCCTCCTTTTTATTATGGCCATGAACAACTGTCAACAACGATCGACACGGCAAAACAGAGCCCATCGTAGTAATACTAAGAGCTTGTGAATGAGAATCAACTTCCTCAATATCAATGTCCTGTTTGGACATGATCCATATGTTTCCTTTATTATTAGAAACAGATGTTTGGAAACCCAGTTTAAGTTGAAATGAAAACAACTGCTGAACAGAGACCTTCGGTTCTACAATTGCCAGTAATAAAACCGTATGAACTCGACATAAAGATTTCAATCTTTTGCAAGTCATCTTGTCTGCTACCCCGTGAACATTCCATAATAATATATTAAACATTATTGGAAATTGAGGGTGGTTGAGTTGAAGGACCTTTCGAAGAGGATCATGTATGTCTAGGCTCGCTTGATTTTGTGTAAATCTTGTTCTTTCCCCTTCCCTTTCTATGTTTGCTCTTCTGCGTTTCCTCGACTCCATGTTCTTCCGCATCATCTACAATGTCAGCCCAGTCCTTAGGAATTTCCCCTTCTTCTGGAATTGAATCACTGTCCTCCTCACTATCTTCAGCATTATTTAAAATCTGATTTTGTCCTATTTCATTCTCTCTGTCTCCTTCACTATTTTGATTGACTGCGATAGGAAGTTCTTGTTGATCACCATTCAATAGTGGAGAAGTGATAGGTGTAGCAGAAGTTTGCTGTCGATCCTTCATAGGTAGATCACTCGAAGACGGAGCTAGAGTCTCTTCATTGGTTTTTGCATTGCCATCATCAACTTCTAAAATGCCAGTTTTCTCCCCCGCACTCCATTACTTCAACACTATTACCCAAATCCTGCTCAGAAATATCATGATTGTGATCACCATTAATATGCTCAGATGATTCCCCCACTTCCGGATTTATAATCCCCTTGCCTTTGTCTCTACTATTTATGGTGGGACCCATATTCTTCTCCTTCTGAGTCTTCTCCTTCTGAACTTTGTACTCTTCCTTTAAATGGCTTGATGAAAACATGCCATACAGTATTTAGGAGAATTTTCATATTCCACCGCCTGTACAAACGTACGGCCATGAGGCAAACTTATTCGGACTATTTTAGGCAACTGTTTACTCGAATCAACCTCAATAAAAACCCTAGCCATGCTTGGACGTGTAAGGTCTTCCGTAGCTTTATCTAACCGAAGTGGGGTACCAATGCCAAGAGCAATGGAAAAGGGAGCATTTTTAGCGAAAAATTGAACAGGAAGACCCGGAAAGGAAACCCATACCGGAGATAACGGAGATTCACGAGCAGGAGAAAAATCCTTCGTCCATTTGAATAGCCTCATAGGAGCCCTAACCACGTACCACATATCGCGGAGAACGAAGTCTGAGAAAGTCTACCTCCAACGATGGCCGCAGAAGAATATGCTTCGAGTCAATAAGACCCACCTTCACCACACCAGCAAACTTGAACTCCTCAAATGCTTTCCTTATGGCATCAATCGACGGACGTTGATGAGAAAATTTCCCGATCAACGCAAACTTGAAAGGATCAGATAATATTTCTTCATCTTCCTCAGAGAATGAAACAACAGGCACCCCTCTTGAGAACTGTGGAGGTCTTATGGCTATCGATGGCAACTGAGACGTAGATCCGCCCGCCACCACCGACGCAAAAGTAGGTTTAGACATGGCGTTATCTTGTGTGGATGGCCAAATGGTCCACCAACACCGAGGAGACGCCGGCCCGGCCGAAGCCAAGCCGAAATCTAGGTGGAAGAAGAATCGAAAGCAGATCGCCGATCCCTAAACCCTAGAAAGAGCTTTTTCATATATATATATATATATATATATATATATATATATATATATATATATATATATTATATATATATATATATATATATATCGTATCTATATACATATAAAATCATATAGATATATATATATATATATATATATATATATATATATATATATATATATATATATATATATATATATATATATATATCTATATGATTTTATATGTATATAGATACGATATATATATATATAATATATATATATATATATATATATATATATATATTATATATATATATATATATAAAATATATATATATATATATATATATATATATATATATATATCTATATATATATATATATATTTTATATATATATATATATATATATATATATATATATATATATATATATATATAAAATATATATATATATATATATATATATATATATATATATATATATATATATATATATATATATATATATATATATATATATATATATATATATATATATATACATATACCTATATACATATATATATAAAATATATATATATATATATATATATATATATATATATCTATATATATATATATATATATATATATATATATATATATATATATATATATATATATATATATATATATATATATATATATATATATACGATTGTATATATAATCGTATATATATACGATTGTATATAAATATAATCGTATATAAATATAATCGTATATAAATATACGATTGTATATATAATGGCAGATATTTCTTATACATATTTTGGTATATACGATTGAATACATGGTAGTATTTGGGATTATATAGATATATTAGAAATAAAGAAAAGAAAAAAAGAAAGAATGTATTAAAGCCCGGGCCCAGCCTCAGGCCCATGATCCAGGCCCACGTGTGCAATGCAACGGAATGCAGAGCTCATCCCAGCCCGAGCAACTGCTCGGCCTAATGAAGTAGCCAACCCTCCGTTCGTGCGATTATAAACCGAGGGTTGGAGCACAAAACCCTAAACCTTGGATTCCTACTTCCCGTCGCGCGCCACCCCGACCCTGGGCGGCCACCAGCCGTCGACGCCAGCACCGCGCGCGGCTGGGGTCGGTCAGGAGCACCGACGTTCGCGCAGGCAGCAGAGAATGACAGCAGCAATCAGCGATCGCGAGCCTCACTTTGCGCAGAGATTTTCGTCGCCACGTTGCGTCGTTTTACGCGTCGTCTTCACAGGTACTTTGACAATGTAACCAACTCCGTTTCCCTTCAAATACTTTGACTTGTTCTGCGTCATGTGCATCGTAAACCGAGCCCAAAGTTTGGCGAAAAACTTGATCAAACTGAGTAGTTTCAGGAATTAAATCCCTGTTTTAGAAGCCAGATATAGATCAGATCAATACACAACCTCAAAAATTAATTAAATACAGTCCTAGATAACCTATAGGGCCTCGATTCCCTTTTTGTAGAATCAGATCGCTTCGACTCTGTATCGAGAAATCAAATCCCGAAGTTTGCCGAAAACCTGTTTTAAATATTAAAAATCTCTCGATACGGCGTGCGTCCCGCCAATCCGGGCGACGTGGTCACGAAACGAAAGCATCGAAAGCTGCGTAACGGCTTCTTGGTCATGTGAGCTTTGACAGAATTCAAATTGGTCGCGTGTGCACGACGAATTTGATGCGTATCCGTCGAAATTCACCGTATCGTGCACTTTACAAATTTCTCAATTACTTTGTGCACGCTCGTCAGATCGAGATGAAACTTGCACCAACAGGACCGTATCATTTTTCTGGTCCTGTATGCCAAGTTTGGTCCAATTCTGAGACAGTTGAATCGTACGTCGTTTTGCGGGCCCCACAGTCCCACTCAACGGGCAATTTTGTGCATGGCCCGCCGAAATCCAACTTTGGACATACGGTTGGGTTCGTATCGGAAAACGGGATCCGTAGATATGTAGTTTGACGACTTTAGAGACCGTTGACTCTGGCACGCTTTTCGGTGCAAAACGGGTCCAACGGCGGACATCATTTTTGCCTGAAATTACCGTTTTATTCCTGTGTCCAGAATTGGACTTAAAGACAGGCAATTCTAGCTAATTTGACTATTCTGAGAATATTGGTGATGTTTATTTTAGCTTTCGTGGACTGTTGTACGGGTTTTGACTATTGTGGCACATTGAGTAGTTCAGACTGTCGGTTTCACCAGCAGAGGACCACAGGCGAGTACAGTTTATTGTCTACATTTCGATATTGATCTTTACTATATTGTATTGATTAGTCATTGGTTATGTGATTTTTATACTCTATTATAAATTGTTGAGTTGGGAATGAGAAGTACCAAGGATGTGTGATCTGACCATAGCCCGTGTTTATTTTCTGCAAGTAGACATTGTAGCCCGTGTTTATTTTCTGCAAGTAGATATTATAGCCCGTGTTTATTTTCTGCAAGTAGACATTGTAGCCCGTAGTTATTTTCTGCAAGTAGACATTGTAGCCCGTGTTTATTTTCTGCAAGTAGACATTGTAGTCCGTGTTTATTTTTGCAAGTAGACATTGTAGACCGTGCTTATTTTTCATGCAAGAAGACATTGTAGACCGTGCGGTGTAGTACCCCAGACCGATCACATATCAAAGGTACTTCTAGTAGTTGGAGAAAGTATTTTGTGTCTATTTATTGCTATTGGTTTTCCGTATTTACTGTTTATTTTCAAAACTCATGATTGATGTCTAACCTTTGTTTTATAGTCATTTTCTTTATTTGAAATTGCATTCAGTGAATTGTGCTCGTTCCATTCCTGACTGAAAACCAATATTTTTCAGGTTAGCCGTGGATTCACTTAGCATGGGAAATACGGGTGTACTTGCAGCCGAAGCCTAGAGACTATCTAGATAGATTAGTTGTAGTCATTCCATATATGTACAAGTTTATATTTTTTTACAAAATATAAAACTTGTGGTCATTGTAAATTAAATTAATTTTATGAATGAGCATTATTTGTTATTTTGATCTTCATAGCCATGACAGCGTTCTACCGCCGACACTGCGGCGTAGGCTGGCTTGGACACGTCTTGTATCCGTTTTTAAAAAAAACGGGTGCGGGTCGTGACATAGACACAATATTATTACTGAGTAACTGGGTAGGACTTGCAAGATTATGACCGGAGGAGGTATTATCCTGGTTAATAATATTTACAAGGGTCAGAGTGTTACATTGGGAGGCCGGGAACTGAGTGTGTGCTTGCTCGTAATGCCACTTCCGATTTACGATATGGTACTCGGTATGGACTGGTTGAGCAGGCACCATGCTAGTATAGATTATAGAGCAGGCAGAGTGTTGTTTAGTCCGTTGGGAGAGCCCGAGTTTCAGTTTTTCAGAGGAGCAGCGGAGCCGGAAGATGGATTCTATGGGGCCTTGTTAGCGGGGCAGGAGTTGCCGCATCCATTTATTGCAGAGTTCTTAGATGTCTTTTTCGAGGAATTGTCGGGGATGCCGCCAGACAGAGATGTTGAGTTCTCGATAGACTTGATGCCGGGCACTGAGCCTATTTCTCAGCATGTCTATCCAATCAACAACAACGAGTTGGCAGAGCTGAAGAAGCAAGTCGACGAGCTGCAGGACAAGGACTTTATCAGATCCAGTTCCTCACCTTGGGACGCGCCAGTTCTGTTTGTCCCAAAGACGGATAGTACTGTATGGATGTGTATCGACTACCGAGCGCTCAACAACCTCACTATCAAGAACAGGTATCCATTGTCTAGGATTGATGACTTGTTTGATCAGTTGAGCGGCGTGAGGGTGTTCTCGAAGATAGATTTGTGATCTGGGTACCATCAGTTGAAAGTAAAGCGGGATGACATTTCAAAGACTGATTTTCGTACCCGTTATGGCCAGTATGAGTTCACCGTCATTCCATTTGGGTTGACCAATGCCCCAGCAGTGTTCATGAACTTGATGAACAAGGTATTCCATCAATACCTTGAGAAGTTCGTGGTGATCTTCATAGATGACATCTTGGTACATTCGAAGACGCCTGAGGAGCACGAGAAGCATCTACGGATTGTGCTGGAGACTCTGAGGAGGGAGCAGCTGTATGGGAAGCTGTCGAAGTACGATTCTTCTTGGACCGAGTAGAGTTCCTGGGCCATGTTGTATCTGGTGATGGAATTTTAGTGGATCGGACAAAGATTGCAACGGTGGAGTCTTGGTCGACACCCAGTTCAGTTGCCGAGATTCGAAGCTTTTTGGGTTTGGCAGTCTACTATCGGAAGTTCATGCAGGACTTCTCTCTAATTACAAAGTCGATGACTAGACTCGCCAGGAAGGACGTGAAGTTCGTCTGGACTGATAAGTGTCAGGCTGCTTTCGAGGAGCTGAAGAAGAGGTTGACGTCGGCTCCTATTTTGACGTTGCCATCTGGGTCCGAAGGATTCACGATCTACAGTGATGCTTCGGGGAAGGGTTTGGGTTACGTTCTTCAGCAGCATGAGAAGGTAATTGCTTATGCATCTAGGCAGTTACGACCATATGAGAAGAACTACACGACTCATGATTTGGAGTTGGCAACAGTCATTTTTTCCTTGAAGCTGTAG